>JANZLQ010000089.1:39103514-39119370 GCA_026212715.1 Elanus axillaris | reverse complement strand
TCCCCCCCCCCCCCCCCAAAAAAAAAAAAATGTGTTATGGAAACAGAGGCATTTAACTCGAGTAAAGATCTTGTGCCCAGTCACCAGAAGGGTTATCTGACATCCGTAATGCCGGAGTTTCACCGTCCCCATTTGTGGTGGTAGTTGCAAAAATGGAAAAGGACAATTGCATCGAAATTTCCTCTATTCTTTCTGCACATTTTTATGGAGATGCAGTCAACTATGTGAGAAATAAAGTATACATACAGATTTTCTAGCATTTTAACGTTTTAGTTCACACTTATTGAGGTTTCTAGAATTGTAAGAGAGAAATATGGAGCAGGAAACCACTTTCACAGAAAGTCTTATCCCCCCCCTTCCTTTCCCTATATTTGCACCATAGAGCGCTGTAGTAGGGCCTGAAAACCAAGTGGTTAACGAAATTGAATTTAAGAGTGAATTTGAGCTGATGCTGAATGCCCTAAAACCTGCACATTTGACTTCGGGGTTTGAGGGTGGTCATAAAGTTGTTAGGCCGTGCTTGAAGTTAAATTGTCGTATTCTCTTCTCGGCGTTTTTTAAAGGGGTCTTATTATATCCTTTTCCCTCTTTCCCATTTCTATCCTGTAGTAATACTTTGGCTGTTTCATCAATAAGTTCCGGGATCTCACGTTTATTGCACTCTTTTGCATTTTCCCTTAGTTCCTTAATTTTATCTTTAAAAATGGGTGCAGTGGGAGGACTTTCAGAGCCGGTAGATCTTCTTGCGGCCAAGCCGCTAACAATGAATGTGTTGGCAGGAGCTAGGAACATTCAAAACAGACGGGTCTTTTAGTAGCTTGGGTTAGTGGGCTACTCAAGTCAACAGCACTCTTGTTCCCTCCTGCCACTGGATGGCAAAACTGCTGGATGGCAATTTTGGGGATGATTCCCCGCTCCACCTTTCCCCGGGACTGCCAGATCGGCCAGACGAGGGAACAGTTTCATGTAACTTGGTTGGGTCTGAAATGCTTGACATCAAATCAATTCTCCTGTCCTGAATCCGGAGTCATTTGAGTGGCTGAGCGATGCCTTTAACATAATACTCTCCCAACTTCCCATCTTGAAGTTATTTCCAACTCCTCGGTAATATATGCAGCCCTGCTACACTGTTAAATAAGAAAGAAGCCGCAGAGCACTAAAAATATTTAAATTGCTGCCTTTTCAGCGTCTCTCGCTGCTGTCTAATGGGCCTTCAAACGCACCTTCGTTGTTTCTCCGAGCACATTGTGCTGCCAGCCCTTGCAGATAGATTCCTTCTGCTTCCAGAACTCGTCGCTGTGCCCCGCCTGAGATCAAAATGAATGCTTATTTCAAACTAATAAACAGGCTGCATTTTCTGACAGACTGTATTCACTGGAGTAATATCATAATGTCTTTCTTTTCATGTCTTTGTTGCCCAAGTTGTCAATTAGTGGGAGAGAAAGTGTCGCTTTCCCCACCATCTTTAGTGCTGTGACCAGATCTTTTTTGGTACGTTGTTTGTCAAAATGTCAGTCGTGTAAGTTTGCTGGGGGTTTTTATGTGTCTGAAAATATTCTTAAAAGATGTTCTTTCATTATCTAGCGCACATTTAAACCAAATGCTTTTGAAGTAATGTTGTTAGCCTTTGGAAGCTTCTGAAGTTGACAATAAAAAAGGCGACTGGGAAGTTGAAATTCTTTGGTTTCAACAATAATGGGTTTTTTCCTATTGTTAAAATATGTGACTTGGAATTTTAAAAAAAAAGAAAACGTTTTCCTGGTTTTCCTACTTTTCCGCAGTACGAAAACTTCCCCCCCCCCTCCCCGTTCGCAGCCCTCGGGGTGTGGGCAGTGCTGCTCCCCGTCTCCTGCCCTCCGGGATGCGGATTCCCAGCCGCATCCCTCCCGGCTGCCCCGGGAGCCGTGGGCATGGGGGGCTGTAGGGTGGCCTCGGGATTTTGGGAGGCGTCATCCGGACTGAACCTCCTCATCTCCCGTATTTTACTGTGTCTGTGATCTTCCAGTAGGATGGCAACAAAAACTTTAATTGTACTTGAAAGTTCAACCAGATAACCACTCGGTCACCTTGTACTAAAAGCTCATTTTATTTCCTGGATCCTGTTAAAATTAAATATTTATAAGGTACCTATAAAGTAAATAAGAATAAAAGCACGATACTTGCAGGAAAGGGACTGAGGGATTGAAGTTTCTCAGCAGCATTTTCTCACCGCTGTTTGGCTGCAGCGTGTTTGAAAACGGCTGCGGAATTGCTGCAGCACAACCATATTTCCAGCAGACACCCAACACGAGCTCTGGTGAGCACCTAAGCACGATGATGATGCTCTCACGCACATTTTGCAGTAAGTGCGTAGCTGCTATTTTTTACTTTTACAAAATAGTGAAACAAATTGGGGGGGGGGGGTCCATTTCTTCAAAAAATTAAAAAATGTTAAAAAAAATATATCAGGCTCTAGGAAATGAAGTATTTATTTTGTCATCATTCTTGAAGATAATCACCAAAATATTTAGAATGTAGTATTTTAAGCCTTGCTACTACAGATGTACTGATTTATTAAATTTCGTCATTACTTAAAATTATCTCAGAAATACAAAGGAGCCACCCTGCTTATATCCATACATGTACACAGCTGAACAGATAGCTGGAAAGATATGTATGTGAATACAGGGCATATGGATAGCTGCAGGTTTTCTGAGCATAAATATCCATGAAAACAAACGCGCACAATCTCTCTAAACATGTTAACTTTTTACAGAGTCACCATAGTATGAAAATAGTATTCTTCATAGGTGCTGGGGAGTACGTTACAATATCTTATATTTTTTATTATAAGCATTATATATTAAAGAAGAGAAAAATGGTCTCTTTTGTCAAGTAGCTAAGTGTTTTCCTGTTGACATAATCAGTTCTGCGGAATATGTAGATGCATGTTTGTGTGTGTAAATATTTATCGTAATAGACACATTCTATATAGCTATATGCTATACATGAAGGTAAAAGCCACGTTTCTAGCAGCTGAAAAGATTTCCTCCCTGGGATGTTGTTTCTACACAGCAGCAACAACAAAAAGAATATTATGATTCATTACCCAATATGTGAAGGAACTATGAATCAATGTATGTTGGAAATACATAGCCTCAAAGCCTGACATTTTCCATGCATAGTCATGGAAAAAAAAACCACCAAAGCTTCTTTTGGTTTTGCTCCCCCTTTATTTAAGGAAAAAAATAATTTCCTTTTTGACCCATATATGTATCTATATTCTCATGAATATGCTTTATGGTATGGTGGCAAGTCTATTCCCTATCTAACATCTATTAGTAATAAATAAAAAAATCTCACAGGAATTATCTAGCAGTAGGTAGAGAGTTCCAGCTTTTGTTCTTCTCCTGCAAGGAAATATTGAATAGAAGGAAAGTATGAATTACCTCTCCACACCTGTAATGGAAGACTCAATAAGAAATGCATTAAAATGCATTATGAAGAGGCGAAAAGCCCGACCCAAAGTTCTTCTCATAAGATATTAATGAATGGTTCTATTTTCTGGGTACTGAGAGAGTATTTAAATAATCGCTCTGGTCGTGCATGTGGCGCTGCCAGTGACAGCCTGCACTGGCTGATGGCAATATTCATTTTTTTGAAAGTCATAAAAGCATAAAAATGTCTGAAGAAGTATCAAAAACTTAAGCTTGTTGGAAGTCAGTACAACGGGGCAGTAAGATGCATCTAGTAAGGAGAATGCCGGTCTGAAAACTGTTTTCAGTATACGGAGGAGAAACAACAAACTTGGAGAAACAGTCGGAACAGTCCGCTGCCAGAACAGACATGGGCATCTTCTTCTGCCAGGTTTTTTCAGGCTAATGCCAGCGATTTCAGTGAAGTCCTACCTGACTTACATACACCCTATGAGAAGATCCAAGTCCAAAAAACCCTGAGAAAAGGCAGTGATATTTTGCTGATCCCGTGAAAACCACGCGTTGAGCTGGGCTCACGTTAACGCCGGGGAGACGTAACCTGCCGGGATCGGGGAATCGCTTTCGGTGACCGTTACCTGCCTTTTCCCACCAACCTTTCCGCACGCCGGGGCTCTGCCTCCGCCACCGCAGGGAAGGGAAAGGAACCCATTTCCACAATATTCCGTCATTTTACAGGCCTGTAAAATTATTATTATTACTCGCGTGGAGTAATGATACTGGTGTGTTTGTATAGCGGTGTGGGAGATGTGTGTATATATATGCGTAATATTTTTAAATTATTTGCAAATTAGTTTTTTAATGGAACCATCAAAGCAAAATAAAACTCACTGAGACTTAGATTGTCTCATTAGTTTGAGCTACGCAAACGTTTGTTTTCTCTCCTGGACACTATATCCAGTGGTATAAATTATTCTAGTACGTTGAATGTCTCTGTGCTGCCGTTTGTTTTGGGGTGAGTTACTTACCCGTGGGCAGGGGCTTCACACCAGAATCATCTGCGTCTTTCCTGGTTTGGCTGCCTCGTACCAGGAGGAGCCGTACGCGACGCTCCGCTCCCACGCTTGGGATGCAAACGTAAAGGAGATGCCGCTTATCATCGTGCTTGTCCTGTCCCGTTCCTGGGGCATTCACGTAGCTGGGAGAAAAAGTGTTAAATAGCCTATTTTTCATCTTAGAGAATAAAGAAAAAAAAATCTGAGGTGTTCTTCAAGCTGCCTCTTATAAAATAATAGTCAGGGACGCACAGCCTGCTTCGCCTTAGCACATAACTTTTGTTTAAAATGAGCCTGGCTAAATCTTGTTTACAAGCGTGTCTGCAGGTGTAAAAATCACTGGGTCGGGTAAAATATTTTAACTATGGATATTTTTATAACCGCAAATCAACATTCCTCACACTCTCATGCACTGTTTACAGCCTTCAGTTGTATAGGCAGGTTTATTCTGACTGAAATGCCACCCAGCACTACCATACTTGAGCAGCCTTGGTAGACTCGATTCATATTTAAAGCACACTATAAAATGTTGCCTGAGCGCAGAGGCGTTGCCCCAGTGAAATAAGGCACGTGAACTAGCAGTCTCTTGAGTTTTTGATGCACAACAGAGCCAGCCTAAAGATGCTCAAGAAAAGGATTTAATTGAACTTTGCAGTCCCAGACTCTCCCGAGTCTCGCCTCGCTGACTTACCCTCTCAGCAGTATTATTTGTCATGTATTTTTAGTTTCAGTAAGATGATCCTTCTTTATGGTCAACTTGGTAATGTCCTTTAGTTTCAGAAATAATTTAATTTCAGATTATTTTATTAAACCCATTTCTTTTTGCTTTGTTCGCTAGGTGCCGCCGTGCAGAACGTGCTGAGATGAAAAGAGCCTGCGAGAAGCTGAGCATCCGGAGGAGCCCTGACCGTGAGGAACCAGCACGGCTTTCCTTGACGGCAAATAACCGCAACCTCGTGCCAGGTCGGTCACCGCCGTTCGTTAATGTTACGCTTTCCTTGTGAACTTGCCACTCAAGAGAGGGGAAAATAAGGTTTTCTATGGAGAAACAGGTCTCAAAGTGAAGGAGAGTGTTGGGTTATTTCAGTAGCAGAACTTCTTCCCCATGTTCCTACTTCAAAGTTTGGAAACATTGAAGTAAGCCTCTGGGTGTTAATGCTGCATTAACGAAGACGTGCCCAGGGAATAAATTGTCCTTGGCGGTGTTTCAGAGGCTGGTACGCATTCACGTGTCGGGGGCGAGGGGGGAAGATACGCACAGAGAGAATGGTGCTGTCTGAAGCTGTATCCAGTGTACCTCCTGAAATTAAATATTTAGCTTTGCCTGCAATAAATTCAGTGTCAAAATACACCATGTACCGAGACTCTAGTCAGTAATTTCATTCCACTTCATTTCTTCCTTCCAGGTATCCTGCCCTTACGTGCAGTTCGACTCACTGATTTGCTGAGACACCATTCCCGACGTGGAAGGATCCATGAGCAGTTTTATAATCAGGTTTTCAATTTTTTTTTATGTGCACACTAGTTAAGAAAACATTTACTCTTCATTTGGGATGTGATAGTGAAAAAAATGGGGTGGGATGTGTGATGAAAAAGGACATTTCAAAAGAAAAAGAAAAAACCTCACCTTTTTACGTGCTCCAAGTCTGCAAGTGCCATATGAATTACAAATCACTTAGAGCTGTGTAGTTTGAAACTATTTGGGAAAAGGGGATTGATAACTGTTTACTAATCCATGCATTATGAATACAGAAATTAAATTCTCTCTTCTGAATTCATTTGGAGACAAGTATTAATAAGCAAAATTGTTACCTGTGTCTATCCTGAAGCAAAAAATTGTTTAATGCGAGCACTTAAAACAAGGTGATTACTAGTTTAGAATATTTTAAGCCATACACTGCTGATACTAAAAAATTCAGACCGCGCCACAATTTCTGACACGTTAATTTTTATGTTAATTTTTTAAAAATTACTTCTGTAACCATACGTTCTTTTGGGTGATACTATTAACTTGGGAGGATTTGATGATATATTTGCAAGTAGATATATTCCGAAATGGAATATTTAAACTTTGGTAGCTCCAGCTCCCTGTAAGTGCTAGACACGGGTAGTTCGGGGTCGGTACCTACATCAAAAGTTAGGTGACGAAGTGACAAAACGAGTTGCCTGTAGCCTTACTCCAGCAGTTCTGTTTAAAGCCGTTGAAGAGCTGGTTTTCCCCCCTCTCTGCGACAGCAGTCATGGAGTCAGTTGTAGAGGAGCAGCCTGCTTCAGCCTTGTACGTAAAGGCTGCTGCAACCCCAGCGCACCCGCTTGTCGCTCGCCGCCCTCCTGCATCCCCCGGGACCGCTTGCGTGATCGGAGGGAGGCGGAAAAAAGAGACGTAAGCGGGTGTAATTCTGAAAAAAGTGCCGATCGAATTGAACAGCGTGTCATCGTTTTCTTCTGACTTGCTGGGTTATTTTATCTTGAGGTTTCCGAATCCTAGCAGGGAAGCGGAGCATCCGTAAGGGTGTCTGTCACCCGGAGAGCGCGACCGATCCCTCGTTGCCTGCCCAGCGTCCTGCTGGGCAGGGGGGGGAACGTTCCGGTTGTGGTCGATCTCCGAGGGCGATGTGGGGGTGGAGGAGGGAGGTGGATCCAGTAAGTGACCATGGAGTAGGCTGGGCAAAGTCCGTCATAGACAAGTTGAGTCTTCAGACGTATCCTGGAATATCAATACTAGATTCAGGTTGTTTGTTGGGTTTGGGTTTTGGTTTTTTTTGGAATACTGACTTTAAAACTGTACAAACATCCTACAGTATTATATCCCAGATCTCTATAGTGGTTATACTCAAAACCAAAAGGACAAACTAAGTGACTGAAACCGTCCCTGTGGGAAAAAAAAAAGTTATTTCACCTAAAGGAATTCTATTTTGATATACAGGGTGCAGTTACACAAGCGTTACAGGAGAAATGGGACAAGGATAACAAGAAGGGGTGGTTATCCAGGAGTTCAAAGGTAGGTAGCTGATCAAAGGTTAAACACAAGAAAAGGAATTGTTCTATTCAAGTTAAAGATAGGACATTGTAACCTAAATAGATGTTTAACTTCAATTAAAACTGTTGGAAAAGGGCTTTTGTGCTGTGGGTAAGTTCTCAAAGTCAGGCAAACTTTTTTTTCCTGGCTTGAAGTGTTATATGGAAAGAGAGTGAGAGATTAGGCTATCACTGAAGGATGGGATATCTCAATTTTCGTTTGAAAATGTTTCTCGTTATGAAAGGCAGAGGGCAGAACCGATTAGATCCATTTAAAATTGCAGCGTGTAGAAGTGGCATGAAAATATTTCGTTTTCTAAAGTTAGAGATGGAATAGGTAGAACCCGTAAAAGCATTTTCTCAAGCCCGACAGCAGCACAGAGCGCGGAACAGGAGGCAGAGGCTGGCAGTGAAAATGAGAAAGAGAGTAGCTGCTGAGGGGGGAGATTAGCTCAATTGGGAGAGGTATTTCATTAAAGGAATCAGATGGAAACTTGTAGAGGAAGCAAGAGCTGCCTGGTATGAAAAATAACAAAACATGCTTCCTGAGCGTCACTGCCTGCCGCAACGGAAAATGAATCCAGGAACGCTGGATAGCAACGAATTAATCTGAGAGCTAGTATATGCAGTGCAGGAAATTCTATTTTCTTTTCATTCATTATTTAATACGAGGGAAAGGTACAATTCTGAGACCTCAGGCAGACCTTGGACTGACGCCCTGCTGTAGGAAAGCCGCCGGCCTGCGGACGTCAGGCCCACCCGAGGCCGGGGCTGCCCGCCGTATCCCAACGCGAGGCACCTGCCGAGCCGGCATTTCACCCGGCATTTCCCGGGGACCCGCCGGGAATGGGGAAGAGGAGTTGGCGGGGGTGAGACGGCGGAGAAGGAGGAGGAGAGGGGAAAGCTCTCCCATTGCTCGCCAGCCAAGGGTCTCCGGTTAGAGTGCCCCACGGATTGCTTTCCTTTTTTAAAGGGTGGGAAGGCGACAGAAAAATACCCAACGCGTGGCTTTGAGGAGATCGGAGTCCGCTGCCATCCGAAGCCGGCAACCAACTCCTAAGCCAAGAGGCAGACGACAGGAGTGCCGCCGGCACGCTGCCTTCCCCGTGCCACAGAGCCGAGGCCGAGGAACGGCAAAAAAAAAAGAGCGGATCAAAAGCAGCTTCTGAACTGGCTGCAAGTTGGTAGCAAATCATTTTAACGAGGGCTACTGTTTCTCCTAGGATTTGCAAACGCTGTTATAATGTTATTACCCAAGGAGCTATTATTTAGAGGTATTAAGGCAGGAGGAAAACCTTTCTCTTTACCTGGCTGGAATTAGCTTTACCCTTTGGCAGTGTCTGGGTCAGCTAATGCTGCCCAGGTCCCTCCTCGGCATCGCTCATCCCCAGCAAGCGGTGACGGGGAGGGAGCGGAGCACCTTAATCCCAGCGCGGTGGGGACCCGTGTCCCCATTAAACAGCAAACCCAGCTGGGTTTCCTAACGGGACAGATCCTCCCGGAGCTTTTTGATTCTCTCTGTTCTAATCCAAACGTCCCAGCACGAATGATAAGGGGCGGGTGTCGGGATGTTGCGAGGAGTTGTGTAGATCAAATGGGAGAGAGCAGAGAGGAGGCACGAACGGTTGCAGCTGTTATTTTAGATGAACGCACCGAGTTGTGTGGTTTTTTTCAGATGAAGCAGAAAGCGTCATTTGCAGAGAACGTTTATATATCTGACAGCATAAATATTGTTAAGAAATACTATTTATTTTCTCTTGAATCTGTTAATAAGCAATAGAATTAAATACGTTAGTGAAAGCAATAACAAAGTGAACGAAGCAAAATGGTCAGGCTTGAGAAAGAGCCCAGCTCTCTCCAAATTCCATTTGCTGGCTTCGTTTCAAACGTTACGATCGCAAGTCACAGAGCGTTACTCTCCATTACATTCGTATTCATGAGGAAATAACAGGAGCCATCAAAGTTCTGTAATTTTCAGGCAGCAGCTCTTCTGGATGCAAAACATCAGATTGTACTCCTCAGCCCTAGACTTTTCTCCAAGTATCAAAAGCAGATACGAGGTGATTTTTCTAACCGGCTTTTTCAAAGCGAATTCAGCCGTCCTTGTGACACCTTGTACCCGAACAAGCCACAAATACAGGGACCTGGAAGGCTCTCGCGCCCGCTCCTGTACACATCTGCTTTAATTCCGACTCCCGGGGCTGTGTCCTGACGAGCCCCGCGTTTGGATGTTCAGAGCTGCAAAGGAGTTGAACATTTTCCATGTTGCACAGTAGATGCTCCAGCGCAGCTCTTCCCATGCCAGCAAAGCGAGCCACGGACCCGGAGGGACGCAGCCAGACCAGGTTCTTTGCTCTCCTGCAACTCCGTGGTATTTTTAAGAGGCAATCTGTGGCAAATAATAAGATTTTTAACAAATACTTTTTGCCATCCCGCCTGAATGTCACTTTTATTTGCCTTTCCTGCCCCGAGTGCTGAATGCAAATTGCCTCAATTTTTTAAAAATAGCTGGAATATATTAGTATCAGCTGCTTTATGGCCTGACCCTGAATGTAGGGTTTATATCAGTGGGAGTAGACGGTGCACTATATCCGCCTGAAAGGTCTCCCGAGATCATTAAAAGGGAACCACTGGTCAGGGAGCATTTCTAAATTGCTTATTACATAATTATTATAACGTGCATAATGCCGCATATGCATTAAGCATGCAACTGAATTACTCTGAATTTGAGAATAACCATATAATAAGTAAATCCCCCTTATTTTGCATAATAGAATTTAAAATATTAATAATTTAAAGAACATATTGTGTGTGTGTGCTTAAGCGTATACACTTATGCACGCATTTATGAATTAGATATATATGTAGCATATACCAAACGTGTATTTAGACACTTAACCATCCCATATAGGATAATTTGAAGTGCCATATTGCATTACATTAATTTTTAACTTTTCAGTTTCAATTCATCATCATCCAAAAATTCATATTGCAGTACATCTATATTACTAATGGCAGTGAAAACACCATCAGGCTTGACTTAATCCTCAGAACACTATGAGATTATTAGTGTTTTCAGCAAATGTAGAGAGGAATGTACAAATTCATCATTACTGGTGTAGCTCCTTACCAAAATTTCCTGGTTTAGCAAAAGAAAATCCAGAAAGTTCATCACCTGATAATACAAAACAAAACCTTGCATTTTTTATAAAAAAAGAATTAAAATATTAGTCGTCTTAGCCTACCACTGGAGTTGGGACAAGCTTTAAAGCACGTGACCGTGCTAAATTGCCAACCACCTCGAGATAAATAAAATGTCAGGAAGAAAGAACTCCTCGTCCCGAAGGGGAGGTAGAGGCGAGCTCCTTGCGCCGGAGCAGTGAAGACATTTGGAAACTTCTCACCCTCCCCGTGCTACTCCAAATGGTGAAATACCGCTGACTTTTCACAAGCCAGACCACGCTCCCACCGTGTGCCAGGTGTTGCCATCCAGCTGCTATTTCCAAGCTCCAAGGAAAAAAATCCAATTCACTGCACACTTGTGGCAGCTTCATTAGACGAAGCACAGCCAAGTGTGGCACGGTTTTGTCTTCTACATTAATGGAAGAGTAATTTGGGGGCCATCAGTGTCTCTTTAGCGCAAGGATACCTGCTCCGGTCCAACAGAGATACTCCACGCCGGACAGCTCATCCACTCACTCGTACACGTTGTACCCCAGACAAGTCCTTCAGAGTAAGTGCGTGCAGCATTTGGAAATCCCTTGGCGTCGCACTGAAGACAATCGTGAGCTGATTCTTTGAAACTTCCCTCCCACACCAATTAGTGGCGGTTTTCCTGTAAGTTGGCGTAAGCGGGCACTTCCCTTTCGCGGTGAAAAGAGCTGCTTTCAACATGCAGTAGCTCCGTGGAGGAAGATCTAAGCTAAGGGAGGAGATCTTCTGTTGAACAGCTCGCTGCTGATCATCTCCTTCAGCCGCAACATGAGACAGGAGGAAGGACAATCACACAACAGCATCTCCCAAAAGGCAAAACCGAGAACATCCTGGCTCCGTTTTAGTCTGTGAGAACCAGAAATATTTAGAATATCCACTAGTTATGTAGCATATGCCATAACAAACCCGCCACTGAAATCTGTATCTTCTGTCATCTTCCCAGACAGGAGTAAGATCAAATGTGATACCGCAGGTATTAACCCTGCAGCCTGGAGACCTGGGCTCGGACCAAAAAAGCATCCGGGAAACACCGGTATTTCATTATTGTTTCTATAGGTTTGGAGTCAGAATCTGTTTAAGCTAAGTCCCCCTCTGGTTATTACAGGGCGTTCCTCTGAAAATGTTCTCCAGCTACTCATCTGGCAAGGATGTGATTTACAGAACTGTCACCTCGATAGCGCTCATCACGTTCCGGTTGCTAGAAAGAAAGCTCCCAGCTATTCCCAGGCTTGCGCTTCGTGTGTTGTATTATTGAAGGATTCTTGGATCCTTCCACTTTGCAGGCAAGAGAAAGGTAATTAGATCTGACTACTACACATTGCTACAGCCATGTAACCCTATTTAAAATACAAAGATAAGCTACTAAATGGTGCAGGAAACTGCAGAGAGGTCTGATACACGTGCTGTTTGAGAAATGGGAAGGAAAAGGAATGATGTGAAAACCCAATTTGGCAGATTTTCTGCTTTCTCTCTCTTTACGACCAAGAGCAGAGCTTTCTTAGCAGAGGACATAGAGGCCAGGTGGGAATTCACCCGAAAAACCCACCTTGGCCCTGCAACCCGACGTGCCACATCTGGTCAGAACGCGTTCTCCTTCGGGTCGGCTGCGTGGGCTCGGTGCGCGAGGGCAGGCACACCGGTTGCCGGACCGGCTGATGACTTGATAATAATTGGATAGGAAATGCTTCTGTACTGCGAGGTATTGAAGGTCGTGCTACCTGTCAGTGGGAATGTAATTTCTTCTCGATTTGTGGGGGAGTTATGGACCTGGCCTCTAGCCGTCCCGGTGCTGGCTGATCTGGGGAGCTGGAGCACAGCTCGGGCTTGTACGGCACCTTCACCGGTGCAGCGATAAATAACCACAACGGTAACCGTTAGTTATGTGGATAAAGAAATATTTTCTATTCTTTAAAGCAGTTGGGATTGTCAGCTAGTACCTGAAAAGCTGTCATCTGGAGGGGATTCCCTGGGCATTTTCTCTGTGTTGCTGCTCTCTTACAGTGATAACACGCTGGTCTTGCAGAAGCACGTTAGCCAAAACTGGAGGGATCTGCGCAACCACCGGTAGCTTTTAAGTGCAGTTGCTGAGCGTTGCTGCATTACCCAAGTTCTTCGCATGCCACGGTCAAAGCAACTGGCATGCCAAAGGTTTTGTTTGATTACAAGTCCTAATTACACAGCTAAGTGAGACAGTTTTATGAAGTTCATTAACCTGTTACTTGACCTTGATTTAATCTCCAGCCTGTGTTTTTTGGTCTGCAACAATGGACGCAAAGGCCATTTTTGCTCTGGTAAATGAAACTGGACCCATGCCAGGACCCATGACAGGAGCAGGAGACACTGATTTTAAAAAACCAGACCTAATCCTTCAGGGGTTGATCCAAAGTCCACAGAAAAGAACTCATTGACTGACTCCCATGAGGTTCGGATCAGCTCTGGGATGAGCTGTGTAAAAATAGACCTTTTTTTTCAAGGAAAAAAACCTACACTCCTAAGGTCTTGTTTGCTCTTGGCTGGTGCAGTTCACTTGAAACCTGAACATTATTAAAATTTTAAAATAGACTCAGTAAAGAGGAACCCCATGTATTAATGATGAAACAAAACACATGTATTTATTTACATGTGCACATATATGCGTGTGTATATATCCATATATTATGTTTATGTATGTATACATCATGGATAAATAGATGTGTATGAGTATATACAGTGATGTGTGTGTATATATATTTATATAAAATGCCCATATATATATATATCTACCTACATATACACACCCACACACTCACGCTCTGTATCTGTCTATCTCTGAGGCAGATTTCAGCTGTACGTATGACGCGAAGAACCCTGCTGAAAATGGTCGAGGTTAAACTTCCAGTTTATGAAGGAATTAAAAATGCTAGACGTCTCCTTAAGAGCTGAGCTTTCCTTTTGTTCACCCACAGAAGCAAACCAGGTACCGAGCTGCTTTCCCAGTATCCTGCCTCTGGCCATGCTCGGTACCGGTTTTGGACCAGGACGCACGCAGGGCAGTGTTTTCAATACGGTCTCCTCATTTCCAGCAGTCTGTTGGGTCTGTGACACTATTTAGCTGTCTGCTGGTGTTAATCTACAACAATATGTGATTCATAATGTAACTCTGGTATTGTAATACAAGAAAATTTAGCCAAAAATTTTAATATACCAAACAAATTTATGACTTTCTTCATGTACTGTTTTCTTTGGATTTAGTTTTTTAAGAATGCCCAGGACAGCAGCAAATAAAGTTCAGAAAAAAGATATTGAAAGCAGAACTTTATGGCTTTCAGGGAAGATACCGTGCCTTCAGTGAGAATTTTCTGGTGCAACGGGCAGCAGGATTGCATCAAATGAGTATTTTTTTAAGTGCTAAAAGTAAAACTACTCAGCTAGAGACAAAAGAATCCCATCTTCAACACAAGCAGTATGTTTGTTGCTGCTCACTTAATTCTGTTGAAAACTATCCCACTAAGCACAGCCCGTGGACGTTAATGGGACTTCCTCCAGCAGGAGGTATGGCCCAACACGTGCACGTGTCCTTGTACCTGCTTACTTACACAGCTGATCATCGCTCGCTCTGGAGAAACGGTGCGGTTCGTTCCTTTAGGTGAAAATATTTGTCAAAATGGGAACTTCAGTCCTAAATGATAATTTTCTCTGGATTGCCAATTTAATTATTACGTTACAGGAGGTTTCAATACATTCAGCCCTATAGTTACACTGATCCACCTGTGAGGTGTTGGCTACTTAGCTGTTTTTACCACAGAATTTTAAAGCAGAGAGGAATCCTTTAAATGAATCTCTGGCACAGTCACTAGAGATTACTACTACCTCTGACAGCAGTTTATTCCCATCAAATTTGATTGTAAACATGGTTTACCAATCTGTTTAGATCATATGCTGCACTCTTGGGATACAAAGAGTCTTTAACATGAATTACTATTATAGTAAACATACAACAACATTTCCTTCAGTGAAATAAACACTCAGAGACCAATGTTCATTAGTTAACCTTGAAACTTCAGGTCTAATTTTACAACTTCAGATCAAAACACCGGGGAGCACAGATGTCTGGCTAAAGTCATACAAAAAAAGCTTCAAATGACTTGCAAGTATCTTAGTATTTTACAGATCAACAACTTGAAACATTGTTTCATGCTAAATCAGTAATCTGAAAACATTCACTTCTGGCCTTGAATACCTCCTAGTAGTGACTTGCATAGGCATAATTAAAATTAAGGTGAAAGTTAAATATAGGCAGAATTACGGCCCCAAATCCATGCAGGTAACACAAACTGTATCTTTTTTACAAAATTTGGCACACATGAAGTCAGCTAGAAATTCTGTTCTGAGAAAACACCGAGTTTTACATTCAGTTCTCAGTTTGGGAAGATGAAGTTACACTGAAGTGCCATACTGCTTAAAATACAGTTTTTGCATCCCATGGAGACAGCGTAGTTAGCCTTCAGCGATACTGAAACATGGCTTCTTTACACGTGTAATACCTTAACATGAACTGACTGTAACTAGTATGTTTTTATAGTTAAAGGTACTCAAAGATGACAAAGAGGCACTCTGAAAATTGAAAAATTGGAAGATTGTTTTAAAACAATGAGAAAATTCAGTGGTGTGGCTGATGTTACTTTGCAGGCATTTTAGCTCCACTGCACAGTGTAGTCTTTGCCTAATTCAAGCTGAAGCTTCGTGATTGTCAGGAGCTGTGAATAAAGCAGAGAAAATGAACAATTAGTACCTCAGCCCTGAAGATCCACTGCTTTTTCTGTACTCAACAGAGATAGTGGCTTCTCATTTTAGGTTACAAGAATTTATGCCTCTTCCTATAAACATAGTTTAGCCAGCATAGATTTGGGAGGCTCCGATCCCTTCCCTTCCTTCAGAGGCCCTTTTAGAACTGAAGTTCCTGTTATATAAAAAAAGAAAGGAAGGAATTTTAAAAAGGCAGCAAAACTTGGAACATACTGTAATTCATCTCTGCATATGAATTCCTTTTTTTTTTTCCCATCCAAAAGTCAACAGCAGAGTGAAACACTTCCATTGTCTTTTACATTTTTAAGTCGTCTTTTTGGTTAGGTACAAAACTTACAACCAGTTCTGGCTGTCCATGAAAGAGAGAAAGAA
>JANZLQ010000089.1:39039820-39051535 GCA_026212715.1 Elanus axillaris | reverse complement strand
TCTATGTTCCACACAATTTGGCTGCTCCCACATTGTCTCCCTGCCCCCTTTTCTTTTTTTCAGTGTTGTCTTTTTTACATTCAAAAATTTTGAAATCATACCAGTTCTATGTTTATAAAACAAGACCAGTCTCTGGAAGAAGGGTTACAAGGGTTTTTTTCAGGAAAATAAATTCTGAGTCACACTATTTATTACATTAATCACTGGTAACTTTACTCATATTATCTGTAGGAAGGATTTACTATGATTCACCTTTGGGTAATGATAAGAACATAACAGTAACACTGAGAGTCAGTACTTTACAGTGGTGCTGTTTTTTTACAGCACTTACAGTGATTTTATTTTTTTTTCCTCACTTGGCTGTCCATGTTGTTGAAAAGCCTGAATCAAACAGTGACAGAAGTGATGCCAACAATTAGTTCCTGAAGCTCCGAGGCACTTACAACAGTCTCAGCAAGCAAAGCTGAACAGTTCCCACTCAGGGTTTTTGCTCTGGTCCCACAGCAGCAGCGGGAGGTACTTACCTGTAGTTTTGACTCCAGATTGTCCTGATGCTAAAAGCCCAATGAGGACACAGGCTATGATGGCCACCAGGCAGAAGAGGACGATCAGGGTGATTTCCAGCTCACTGAACTTCCTCTTGCCCATCTAGACCCAAAGAAACACCACTGGTAAAAGGAAAATGCAAGTCACAGCTTTGAAAACTCTACAAATTACGTTACTATATTTAATAAATTAGCAAAATTTATAAATGATTCAGATTTAAACCATGTCACCCCTAGTCCCAGGGTTTAAATAACACACTTCTTAAGGGCTATTTGCAATAAACATCCTACACAGGATAACTCGCACAGCGCAGATTACTCCTTGATTACACTAGTGGACTATCCCTGAGAAATGTATTTTCTTCCCTGCAAACCACTTCACACACAAAGAACAATTTTCTCCTGAGATTAACTACGGAGCTTCTTACTGAAATTCCTGAAACAGAAAACAAACAAAATCCTCTTCCCATTTTCTTTTCCTTCTTCCATTTGTTTTGCATGTTTTCTTTCCTTCTTTAGAACAAACACAAACTGTATCCTGTTTTATAAAGGAGGATGTTGACTTGTCAAAAGCGTCCTTGACAAAACCTCTAATGAGCTCTGACAGCATGCTTGTGACACTTGGAAAAGGCAAGACATAGTTAACAGGGTAAATTACTTGTTTGTAAAGTGGAAGACTGTATCATGTGTATAAGCCCATGGTACAATGGTCGCTGCTGAAATCACCACTGAAATGAGGCAGCGTATATTGATGGAGTCAGTGCCTTGAACGGCTATGTAAAAGTCGCCTTTTTCCCATTATTGTCTTTTTTGTGAGGCACAGTGGAGCAAGGTGAGCTGCGCCAAGGGGGCTGTGCTGGCTGCAGAGCCACCTGCTCAGCCCCATGTGAAGAACAACACGGTACCATTAACATTGAACTGCACACCAGCAATAAAACTAATTAAAACTGATCTCCAGCATCCAGATCAATACACATTGGCAGCTGCTACTGCATTTAACGTTTGGTTAAAAACATTTAACCTTATAAAAAAGCCTTAAATACAGAGAAATTGGTTCTTTTTAGTTAAAGCAACAAAGTGTGGGAGTATATGTGCATTGCTCTGACATATCAAAACAAATTCACGTGTTTGTATTGGGTTTAGGTAGCAGAGTGTTTGCAGTGGGAGGCTGCAGCAGCATCTTCTGTGAGAAGAGATCAGGGAGTGCCTCATGTTGTGCAGAGACAGTTCCAGCCAGCTCCAAAATGGACCCACCATTGTCCAAAGATGAGCCCACCAGCAATGCTGGTGGTGTCTCTGTGGTAACATTTAAGAAAGGACAGAAAATGCTGCACAGCAGCTATGAGAGAGAGTTGTGAGAAGAAAATGTGAGAGAAACAATCCTGCAGACACCAAGGTCAGTGAAGTTTATCCTGTCACCCCACCTGCACCACTGCTCGTGGAAATCCCACAGCCCCAGGAATGAACCAAGAGTAGAAGCAACACTGGCCCATCTACAGTCTCTGGAAGACTAAAGCTAGTACTCACATAACTAAGTGCTTTTCAGTACAGTGATTAATAAAGAAGCTTTTGTAAACAACATAGTGCTATTCATATCTCCTCCATTAATATCAAAATTTGCAGCCATTTTTTATATTATGTTTATTGTTACTCCCACAGGGATATTGTATTTAAAGTCTGCAACTACACTGCATATTGAAAAGCACACATTTTAAGGTCTGTTTCTTACAATGAGGAAATGATACTCCAGCGGTTCCTCTCCTGAGTTCCCTTTAATTTTGCCTGAATACATATCTACTAGGAGCCTTAAAATGTAACTTGGATGCAATAGAAGGAATGACATACCTTAAAGCCCCTCTGGTTGCTTCATCTGCTGCTCTTGATTGTAAAGCTCAACATCAAGCCTGAGGCTTTATCCTTGGCTGTTATCAGGTCGTTGCACCGTTTGCTAACCAATCTACCAATGGCAGGTATATACATAATTACAGGCAGATTGCGGAAACTCTTTGAACTAAACATAGTTCCTGTGATGATTGCAGCCAAGAAATGGCTGGTTAATTAATAATATTTTGGTTCAATATGATGCATCAGATTCTTCAGCTGAGAGAAAAGCAGCCATAAAATGCCAATAAGCTTATCCATGTTGCATGACTAAACATAAGCTTTTATTCTCTTCTTTTTCCATATCTTTGTTACTAGAACCTTTATGTAACCTTCACATTCTCTGTCCATCATTTCTGCTTTAAGCACCACAAGAAGTCATTAAATTTCCCAAATGAGGAAAAGAGCTATTAAAATAGTTGCAGGATAGAATCAAATTTATGACCATTAAAACTTTTTTAGGAATTAATTATAAAGTATTAATTTTAATATTAATATAAACAGATTTCATGGGATACTAACAGTAAATATTGAAAGCAGAAGAAAAAGATGAAAGATTAACATAGAGAAGAGTATATAGGGAAGAGGCTTCATTCATAATCTTAATATGAATCCTTCATACATAACTGGATTTTGTCCTTTTTCTCAAGCAGATAGATAGAATTTTAACATTAAATCTTTATTTTTGAAAGGAAAGCTTTCAATTCATACTATTAAAGTATTTACAAGTTATTTTTCTGTAATGTAGAAATGGCTGAGAAGTGCCACTTGTATTTTTTGAACTGTTCACAAATTTATTCCATTTCCTCAATATCTCACCTCTGACTGTAAAGTGCAGGAATGAGATGTGTCCTCTTTTCCTTAGTCAGCACTTAAAAGAAAGAAAATCAATCATACATATAGAGCACTGGGGCTCTCCTGTAACCATCCATCTTTATACAAATCAATGCCACCACTCTCAATGACTTTGTTTTTGAAATGCAACCTATTATTTAGCTATCTCACCCTCTCCATTTCATTGTAACATCACACATGTCTGCACATGTGCAAGTAAGCTCTGGAAATGTAATTCTAACATCCCTCTCAATATTGCTAAATATGCTGCTTTATGAGTGCGTATTAAGAACTAATGGCTTCACATGGATTATGAAGATTTCAGTGGTTTGGGAGGCCTGGGAGTTGTTTGATGTACGTCTGTTTTCCAAGGTTTATATCTTCACTTAACTGTTCCAGGAAAGTACTCAGTCCAGCAAAGCATATGGTCATGTGTTTCATTTAAACATGTCTGCAATCACCCTGCCATCAATATAACCATTTGCTTAAGTGCTTTCCTGAATTCACGGTGCTACAAACTTGTATTACCAATCACCAAGTGAACAGTTTCTATCAACCTGAGAGTGTAAAAGCACTGAACAAAAAGGTCTCACAAGAGGGTTAACCAGCAGGTTTCCTCTCTGAGTATATTTTCATTAGTCTACAAAAGATATCAACAACAGGTTTTTCAGGTCAAGATGTGATATCGAACTCCAAGGAGGAGGAATGGGGAAGGCTTTTCAGTCAGGGACACTGAAGGACCATAAAGAAAACCAAGAACTCTATTAAATCAAGAGCTGGAACAGCATGGTCTCTGTTGTGTCCTGCTTTGGTTTCCAGGAATTAAGAGCTGATTTGTTTCTGACAGCTGGTAAGCAGAATACTAGAAGCCCAGGAATATGGCCTAGACTGTAGAGAATAGTGTAGGAAAACAAGCTAGAAATTAGGTACTGTTTAAAAAGTAGTAATTTACAAAGAGACATTTATCTCAGTTTTTAACAGGTCCATTTGCAATTAAATCACATACAACTTGAAAAATTTGTTAGCTGGTCATTGTTAGCTGGTTGTATTCATTCAGACAGTGGTGCTAATAATTGATTTTTAAGCTAAGGGACCATCTTAGGAAAAAGAAATTACTTGCCTTTTTTCTATGGTTTCACAGGATTTGTTTTTTTCACTGTTTCGGTATCAAACATTAAGTTACAGTTTGGAGCCCTTAATTCCTGCAAGAAGCTGCTTTCAGATGACCAATTCAGTCAGGAACATAATCATGGAAGGATATCAGAGACCCAACAGGAGCAGACTCCTGTACTACCCACATGTGATATTTGCATGTCTGAAACCACTCTTCAATCACAGTTCAGCAAATTGGGGGCTCTTCAGTGCAGCTATGGTCGTAGTCAAGGAGGAAGAAGCCCGAGTAGTTTTTAGAGGCAGCAATGGGGAACGCTGTGCTCAAAGACTCATCTCTCAAGCCTGAGAAAAAGAAACTATCTTGATTTACCACCTGCACGTGACAAAGTAGCTGCCAACTGAGGTCTCCTCCTTCTCTGAAATACCAGATACAGTCCTTGTTTGTCCAGAAGAAGGAGACATCAGCTGTTATCACCCTTCTGTGTACAGAAGCACAAGTGACTGTTCAGTGCAAAGACCCATAGCTCTGTGCTCCACGCCCAAGTCAGCTACTCGTTAGCTGACTGTCAGCTGCCAATCATCATGCACTCATCATCCGCTTGCCTCA
The DNA here is from genome assembly GCA_026212715.1 of Elanus axillaris. NCBI lineage: Eukaryota > Metazoa > Chordata > Aves > Accipitriformes > Accipitridae > Elanus > Elanus axillaris. Next base: position 39,046,555 of record JANZLQ010000089.1, on the reverse strand, counting down.
TGATTTTTCCATATGGGTAATGAAGATGAAAATAGTTCTGTGAATGCTTCTAAAGTCTTTAGATGAAAAGCATTGTGCGAAGGCAGGATGATGGTGTTACCAACATGAGACAAAACCAAGTAAAGATGGGAAAGCTTCTGCGAGAAGATTCTGCTTTAATGATTTACATAGTTCAGATCTGACCAGATTTGCATTACTTTTGTGTGAATAGAATATTGCAGGGCCTCAGAGAAACATATATGTCACTGTGAGGTCGCATTAAGTGAATTATGGTTTGATTAGTGATATATAGAGCTTTTTACCTAGAGAACAGAGGAGGGTCCAGCCTCTCCAAGGAGTCACCATGTTGGTATCCCAGGGAGTCTTACAGCCCCTGAGGTTTCTGGCTGCTATGCCCTGCTGAACAAATGCCTTGTGGTCTGTGACCTGAGGTACTGGTCCCCAGTCACCTGCTCCGGCAGGAGCACCCCACGGCTCTCCCGCACTTGGCTCCTCTCCTGGGTATGGGCACAGAGGGACCACACACAAGTCGCTTCCTGGCAGTACGGGCACAGTTGTACTACGGTTTATATCTAAATATATGTGCATATATCTGAATGTTACAGATCCTGCATACATTCAGTAATAACTTAATTTTTCCTGAGACAAAACAAATATCCTGGTTGGGCAAAAGTTAAATAACTGGGTCAAATCAACATTTTGGTGAGAGTCTCAGATTCTACATGATGTGATTGAACAGGTTGTTGGCAGACACCTAATCTGTTCCTGCTGTAACTCTGCTGCCTTAAGTCGGTTTTTACCGTTGATGAATTTGCTCCCAAGAATTTCAGGACATGTTGGCAAACTAATGAGGCAGACGTACACAAGCAGTAAACCAGTACAAATTCAGCACAGCTCTTAAAGGGCTCCTGGGAACCTCCTGATAAAATTCCACCATCAAATAACAAGCAGATCACAGGGATGTTACTCCTGCCCCCCAAACCTTCCTCTTTGACACTGAAATCACAGAAGATTTGTTCCAGTGTTCAACTGAAAAAAAACAAACCCCACTTTCAAAAATAGAAGCACAGCTCCTCTTCATATAAAAAAAGATCAGGTTTTAGAAACTGCATTCGAACAATCCCAGCCCACAACAGAGAGCTAAGAGAAACTATAACTATACTTTTCCCATTCTTATATTCATCTGGAGAGAAGACTGGGTGTTTTCAGGGTCATTTCTCTATTTTACATAAATAGTGAATAAAATACACAGAGCTGAAACAGAGGTTAGAGACCAGGACTCCTTAATTTGAAAAGCGTATCTCAGCCTTTCAGCTGAAGTCATTGCATGTTCTCTCTGGCTTGATCAGCATTGAATTATTAAAGTACCGTGGCGCTGCTAAACAGGAGCAAAGGAAAATATAGGTTGATACCTCTTCCCCTTTATTTTTTATAGATTGTACCTTATTTTCTTTATCATGTGAGTCAATGTAAACCTGGATAAAGTCCTCTGACCTTTGCAGAACACCACCAAGCAACGTAAGGTGTGATGAGTTTGGTGGAATTCAACATGAAGAAGGTTCAGCACAAACCTTAACCAGTTCTTTAGCATTCTCCAAGACTGCAGTGAACATCTGGAATGAGCAACATGGTTCACAGTTTAGCTTTGTCTGTTGCACCACCACCCTCCAGGGCTTTACCAGCACCTGTGAGCTCTGTAAGAAGATGGACTGCGAAGAAAACACCTTCAGAAAGTTCATTAATGGCTATAACAAAATAAATGCTTGCCACACCATAGGCATCTTTTACCTCTTTTAAGCTTCAATAACCAGTGTTCAGAATAGAGCTTTGAAAACCACTGTGAAGCAGCTTTTTTTATCGAAATTTCTAGACAGAAGCCTTACCAGAGCTCCCTGGGACATTCTTATCACAGTTCCAAATCTGAGCACACTGTTGTTCAGCTTTGCAACGTTATCAGCTGCTGAAGAGGACACAGTTTCCTATGTTTAGGGAGAAAACCCAACTGTGAATCAATTTTAAAGAGAAACTGAGCAAGAAAACTCCTCATGAAAAAAAATAAGAATAAAAAATATGTACCTGCCCTGGAGTCTGCTTCAAACACCAAACTGAGATTAATACAAATCTGGCCAAGCACGACAAAGAACTGGGAAGCCTCACAAATGCATTGCAAATATTTTTTTTTCCCCCCAAAGAGACTCTGGAGAGAATGAATTTGAATTCATTCAAACTTGTCTCATTTTCCCAAAGCACCTCACAATTCTAGATCAGATATTGTGAGCCTGGTCTCAGACAAAAGTAGTTTTCACTTTATAGCAATTGACAGCCAAAAGATTTTGATTTTGTTTAGTAATCAGATACAGAAATAATGTCAAGTGAATAATTCCATTGTCATGGAAAAGTAAACAAGTTTGTTTGAAGTTAATTTTCAAAGTATGTGTAGTTGTAAAAGAAAAGCAATTAGACATTGTATAAACACTGTCTTTTTGTAGATAAATAGGTTTCTGTGTGTCTAAAACAGGGGCCTTTATCCTCATTCAAATAACAGTTCTGAGACAACAAAATATGGAGGAAGTAATGAACATAGTCTAAAATTGAATCCCAGTGTTATATATGAATTTTCATTAGGTCAAGTTAGAGACCAGTACAAGCCATGATAGTGATTACAAAGATAAGATTTCCAGCTGAACATACACTGTGTAGAAAGGGGAAGAAATTTTGCAGCTCTTTGTGCAAAAAAGGAAACCACTTGTTGTGAATCTCTAAAATACAGCAATCATTGCTAAAAGTCTTACTGTAGTTAGTGAAGTACACATTTCTCAGGTGCTTGCGATGATTCAGTTAAGACCTGAAATCAGCACAAAAATGTTGCAACAAGGCTTCTAAAAAAACTCAAGCCCTCTCATTCTTTTCTTTTTTATAGCTAGTGAACACAAAAAGGAGAAACTGAGAAGGTGTCTGATGTAGAAGGAAGAAGTGTCGTGATGGTTTGAACCATAATGATGAATATAAAACACTTGATTATGCCTGTAAATTAATAACTGCTGTTCTTCAAGATAGCAAATTGTAGCTCTTAGTAGAGCCAAATCTTATGTATTGCCAATATTTATTATTGACCTTTTCAGCTGAGAAAGGAATTACAAGATTACTTGAAAAAACCTTATTTTTTCTTTGGCCATTCACGCATCAAGATGTAGAAATATCAAAATCTTTTTGACATCGTTACTTGATCAAAATCTATTGTCTGCTTTTTTATTTTTTAAGCTGTACTGAGATAGCATTAGGGATATAAAAAAACGTGAAGTGCCTACAAGCAAGTGATCTGAACCTGTCATTTGTAGCTAACAATGTTAACTTTACGATAGACTCCACTGCCTATAAACAAAGATGAAAAAGAAGAATTAGTATTTGCTTCCAGCTAATTGCTAGCTCCTGATAGTGCATAAATTTCAAAAGTATACCACCAGTAACTCTCAGCAACATCCTTACAGGTCTTCTCTGCCATCTCAAGGATGCTCCAAAGAGTATAGCATTGTCCATGCCCCTAAGGAAGCTTTGGGCTGCTGCAGCACATTCACACTGAAGCCTACTGAGGGTATTTGCAGGCCTATAAGGTCCCATAGCTGTGTCCCTGCCACTTCTTTGTGTCTCCTCTCCTTCACCTTGACCTTCCTATGAGTCAGACAGTCTCTCGAGCAGTGACTCCCATCTTCCTGCTCTGCTTTGGGCAACCTGCAGAGCACGGAAAGGCACTCTTGTTTTGCAGTTTGATGAAAACACCCATCATAGCAAAGTGAAAAAAAACCCAAACAAACAGAGACAACTTCAATTCATTAGTACTTATTCCTCCCCAAATACCTGAATTCAGAGTTTGAGTCAGGTAGCAAAATTACTGTAACGGAGCTCAGATGCTTTTTCAAGAAGTGCTGACTTTTCAGAAAATGAAGGCATTATTGCAGGGTAGAACTTGGCTGTGTGTTAAATCTTAATTGTTCACAAGGCATGTTGTAAGCTGATAGACCAAGCCCAGTGTGGATGCTTGTTTTGGAGTCTTATTTCTCAGTTCATTAGGTTTTACTCATAAGACTTCGTTCTCTTAAGTTCTTCACCTTACCTGAAATGTACCAGCAGAAAGGAATCTTCACTTCTTATAGCAGATCTAGAGGCATCAGAGACATTTTCTGAACGTGGACACATCAAGTTTAACATTCAAGTTACAGTTTATTGCTTTGAATTAAAAAAGTGTATTGCTTCATTTGAAACCTAATTGGTGAAAAATTGAAGAAGTGTTTTCAGGAAACAAAATGGCATGTATCAGGTATTAAACCTCTTTTAAAAAAGAAAGTCGTCCTCCTCCCCTCCTTTGATTCCTTACAAAAGAGGGAAAACTGTTCTTTTAAACCTCCCAAGGCATGTCATTAGTTTTTTGCCTTCTAGAAACTGGTGAATTCACATACGTATGTGCTTAACTAAAGCATGTGTCTAATAATTCAACAATAGGCAAAAGAGAATCTTGGATTTAAGAGCCTCAATCACCCCAGTCTGTATTTAGGTTATCAAAATGCAGACTAACATAAAATAAATATTTATATGACTACCTACTTGTGCCAGTTTGAAGACACATATGCACAGACCACTAGGAAGCCCAGGAGTCTGCCAACTCCAAAGATTCTTGAGTCATACATCAGGCAGATCCAAAATAGCATTTGAGATATTTTCTAATGGTATTAAAAAAAGCCAACAAAACAACAAACTTGGGACCATCTCTAACTTTCTTGGTTAGTGAAGTTGCATACATGCAGTTTTTGCTCTTTCTTGAAACCAGAAAGGGCAGAAACTTTAGTTATTGTTTTTAAATGAGGGTTAATATCTTCACTTCATTAGAAGAATAAAAAATATACCAAGTATTTTAAGGTGAAATTAGGGAGCTGCAATACTGACAATAACCTAAAAGTAATAAAAAACTCCAGTTAGTAAATAACTCTCAAAATATACTTTATTAAGTCCTAACTTCATTATCCACAATTCCTAACCTATTACACTGTTTTTTTCATATCATTATTGAACAAAAGCTGAAATGACAGATTGTCTCCCAGCTTTTGGAGTGAGGAAAAGATAATTCTGAAAGTAGCTGCTTAATGAAATCACTGGTTTGACCCTTTGCAATTTTTTTGTCAAAGCTTGTCTGCTGGCTGTTTCTATGACTTTCCTTGTCCTTGCTGCAGATGGTCCTCCAGCCAACGCCTCTGCTTCTTGCTGCTACTAAGCAAGAAACAAAGCAAAGCCACCATTATTATACACTGATTCCTTGCCAGCTTTTTAGTTATTTAGACCTTTTAATACAAGGTATTATTCAGCTTTGCATTTCTTTCCAGTAAAAATAATAGATGTTTATTGTAAGAAAACAAAAGGATTAAAAGCTTAGGAGCTTTTTTAAGAAAGGGTGAATATTTAATATTCATATATTTGTAATAATAACTGAAAGACATGAATAACATCAGTGCCAAGAATCTAATTTTCTTATGCCTCCATTTCTATACGGTAATTTAGTAACCACTCAGCAGGCAGGCTGGTCTGCATAAGTGACATGAGTCCTCATGCAGGCAGTATGGATCAGCTCATACTCACACCATTGAAGACATGGGAAACCTCAAAGTTCAAAGACATATTATCTCATTACTGAAGTCCCCTCCATATCATTTAACCTGCACAGTAACCTGTAAACTGTAGCCTTGCATCTAGTGGTAATGTTTGCATTGCTACGATGGATTCAAATCCTGAAATGTTAAATAATCCCCTTAGATGCTTCTGTTTCACACACGCATTCCTCACAAATCCTTAAAGATCCTGATCATACTGGTTTCAAGGTTTTCCCTCTAAACACAACAGCTGGAAGCTTTTTTTTTTTTAAAAACAAAGCCACAAACCCACAACCCTGATATTTTTACAGTCACTTGTAATCTCAAGTGGGAGTCTGCACAAAAACATCAAATAGTGCCAGACTTTGAACAAAGCTTTGGGGGCCAGCAAGGCTGCAAGCGTTGTTGTGTAGGTGCTGCACATCACACCTTCTACAAAAGACGATGCAGAAGGAGTTGTATTTACACCCAGTGCAGAGAAAACTCAGCCTTCCTCTTGTGCAAATCTTTATGCATCAACTGATTTTGCTAAACTGAATTGCTTTCTACTCACTGAATATCTGGCATGTTCAGTAGAAGGTTACAGCTCATTCTCCCTCTTCCAGATGTCTGGATTAGAAAATGTGATCCTTTTCTTTGGCCCATTGGATATTCCTCTGTGAGCTTGTTGTGGTTTAATCCCAGCTGGCAACTAAGCACCATGCAGCCACTCACTCACTTCCCCACCGCCCAGTGGGATGAGGGAGAGAATTGGGGAAAAAAAAAAAAAAGTAAAATTTCTGACAGTTAAACAGAACAGAAAGAAAGAAAATAATAATACTTTGGGTCAGCTGTCCTGGCTGGGTCCCCTCCTAGCTTCTTGTGCCCCTCCAGCCTTCTCCTTGACTTAGTACAAACGCTCCTTTGCAACAACTGAAAAAAATCAGTGTGTTATCAACATTCTTCTCATAGTGAACCCAAAACATAACACTATACCAGCTACTAGAAAGAAAATTAACTCTACCCTAGCTCAAATTAGGACAGAGCTCCATAGGTACACGTATCCTTCCGTGAGTCCGAAGCGAGTTCACAGACAGAAGCAGCAAACAATACAAAGGTA
>JANZLQ010000089.1:38975043-38988961 GCA_026212715.1 Elanus axillaris | reverse complement strand
AGATAACCAGTGACTGTACACCTCTATCAAATGCATTCTGTGCCCAGGAGTGACACACGACAGCAATCAGTGAACACCTAAATCAAAGTCCACCCCAGCGAACAGGCACCAGCTGCGGGAGCTTTGGGTTGTTGTTTAAACAAACAATGTCACCATATTCAGACAAAACTAAACAAAAACACCTGTACTCCATCAGAAGCAAGATTCTTCAAGCGCAATCACAAAAGCCAACAATTTCAAGCAGAGAGTATTTTCTACATGAGAAATATGATGCCAAGGGATTCATTTCATGGTGAGTGGGACATGCATTTATTCAGACACTGGACATGGATTTCTGCTATGAATCCATAGGCCCATGGATTGGCTTTCTAAGCTTTTTTGAGCTTAGGCTACTAAAAAATGCCGTGTTATTTAACAGTCACTGTAAAAATTAATACTGCTATTTTTGCCTGAGGGACAATGGGGAGTTATTCTAACAGATACAGTCATGGACATTGCTTTTAAGAAGGATATATTTGAAGTTAAGTTTGCCTTTACTAGTAGTAAATACATACGGCCGACTCACGCTTGAGCACTGACTCCCTATCAGCTGCAAATAATGCCAACGCTAACGTGTGAATCGTCACAGAAACACAATAGATACACTTGAAACCTTTAAATGTTATCATGCTCACACAGTAGCTGATTCAAATGTTAGTTCTCCTGAACATTACAGAGCTGGAAGGTTATATCCAATTTGAGAGGTACCAGACTTACCGGCTATCAGCTGCATAGCTGATTTCCTGAATATTTGAGTTTTCTTTACTTATTACAAGGAGTTGCAAAGTTAAGAATTGGAAACTAGTCCAAAAGGCAAGCAACTTTTCCTCTGGAAGGTTTCAGGATTGCAGCTTTTTTTTTTTTTTCAAACATCTATTTATCTCCAGCACTGCGTTTCCCTGTTTGGGCTCTCTCTGCCCAGCCCACCACGGCACCAGGAAACTTGGAAAACATTTTGCAGAGAATCACCATTTTAAGTCTTTCTTGTTCCCTGATTTAGCTGTGAAAAGAAACAGGCAAATGTAAAGAGATCCACCCACTCCAAGCACATTAATTATAGGTACTGAAAATCAGCCAGTAATGAAGGCAAGAAAGAAATCCAATGCATTAACAGCTTAACAATGTTAATTCTTTTAACGTTTACCCACACCTGCAAGTGTGTACAGCATGTGCTTTGCCTTCGCAGGGGCTAATTTGAGCATACTAAGACTATGACTTTGCCAGCCAGTGTTCATTTGTATATGTATATTATGCCACCATCCCTGTCCTATGCACATACAGATTTTCAGCCTGCATGCACATTTTATGTTTCGTGCACAAATAAACAGATGAAAATCTGTTTGCATGCACTCCTTCAAGGACCATTATATTATTCAGGACTATAGATGCTGCACCAAACCTAAAAAAGAAATTAGGTCATTGAGACCATTCTCCTGATATTGCAGTGACATTCTTCCTGCGGGAAAAAAAAAAAGGCTCTGTAAAAGAGTCAAACTTCAGAAAAATCATCTTATTTCAGGTGTTAACCAGTCCCAGCAGCCAAGGACCTGTCCATACACGGACGAATGCTAACTAAAGAACCATGTCTGGACATTTTTCCCCTTCTTTTCTCCATGACCGGTCACTCACTTTCACTGTTCCTTCATTAATTTGGATATACGTAGTATAACTTTTGGTTTTAGTGTTGCACATCACTGGAAAAAGCAAAGTAACTGCAATTTTCTCGAGGTTCTACTATTCCCGCTCTTTCATTTTGCCCAGAACGATCACTTTTAGTAATGACAAGGTGGACAGCAACAAAGATGATGAACTCAGTCGTAGTTTGCATTTGGAATAATGTAATAAGAGAAGTGAGTATATTGTCTGATATTCATTCAAAAAGATTATGCGTTCACAAGCCCCTGTTGATTACACCCACACTTCTTGGCAATAGAAGCCCAGTTTTGGAACTTTAAGCCCTTTGCCAGCAATACTTCTGCTATTCTTTCCTTCAGAACTTCATTTCTTTATTTATTATCCATCCTCTATTTCCTCCTTAAAGTAGTCAATTACTGAAGGTATAGAACATGTAATATTTTTTATTAGAAAAACCAATACAGTTTTTGAGCGCAGATAACAAAACCTGCATGTGCCTGAGTGTTGTTTCCTTCATAATACCAGCAAGATTAAAGATACTATTTTTTCCCTACAAACAAAATTTACATGAACCAAAGCACAGAAAAGTTAGTGTGCTTTTTTGTAATAAAAGAAGAAAAAAATTGCTCTACTTCTATTAGCAGAAAGTCTTGTTGAAAAATGTTTCCTTCTAAATTAGTATTATTTTTAGAAATCTTCTCTATACTTCAAAAAAGAGTTTTCTTAAGCTGAAAAATGTGTTTTCTTAAGATGAAAACAATATTGAAAAAATTTAGGTTTACAAGAACATTCAAGGAGTCACATTTTTTTTCAGCTTCCAAATAATCATTAAAAAAATACGTTTGAGGATTTTGTTTTCCTGTTAAAAGCAGACATTTTTCAGCAGAAAATTTTTGAAGATGAAAAAAACTTCAGCAATTAAATCACAGTTTTAGCTGTTCAGAACTTAATCTTTTTCCATCAGGGCCTTACACCGTCACCTGAATATCCACAGCTGTCAGTGATTTATTGCCATAGCCCAGTATTTGGGTAAGTTAATCATTATTTTGATAATAAGAATTTAACGCCTTGTTTAATTTTTACATAATTCTCAAAATCCCTCCCCTAAAGAAATACTAGTAACATACTTTTTCCCTTTGTTATATATACATGCAATGTTCCATTCGCTAGAGTATCCGGACATCTAATAACACACATTATACTCATAATATTTTTATGAGATAGGAAATTTTCACTGTCTTCCCTGTGGAGATAGAAAATTGGGAACAGAAGCTTAGTTCCAGTTAAATTCTAATTAATTTTCAATATCTAAATGTTTAGATACAACACAATCATCCAAAGGCCCAGGTAAGGTTAATGGGTGGGACAGACCTCTCCCCGGGAATGTTTTGCTCTGCTTAAGACAGGAACCCCTTAAGATCACTTTCCTTTCCCACGTGCTGCATGGAGAACAAATGGCATCTCGTTAAAGTAGGATGAGTCTGGACCACAATGATTTACAGACGGAAGAGGAGGAAAAATAGACTTAGTCAGGGGAGAAATTGGTAGGTGGTATCTCTTACATTCCAGACAAGACCTTGGTGGTCAGTACCTGCTTATTTGTTAATAAAATAGGTTATAAACGGGACCTCCAGGGACAGGGAGGGCAAAATTTGGGGAAAGGCTGAACAGCAAGGGAGTGCCTCATGGCTCAGGAGAGACTCCCCGAAAGGATAAGCAGACGATCCCATCTAACTGCCGGCAATAGTCATAGGGAGAGTATCCTTGTGCTCTGTCCTGGCCATAAAACTGCCACGGCTTCCCTGGCGGCTCCTGTCCCTGCTCATTGCCTTCCTTTATCACCATCACAACTGCAGATTTGCGAGCTCAGCCACCGCATCCAAAGAGCCACATCTAACATTATGCCTTTTTTTTTTTTCCCTTTTTTTTTTTTTGGTTCTTTTTTGTTAACATCAGTACTCCGCTCCAAAGCTGCTCAGTCATTAAGTGCTTTACAACAGATAATTATTCTTTGGAACCAGCCTTTGAGACGTCTTGTTTTCACAGGAATTGTAGGAGCCTAATTCCTGTAAATTCATAGTGTGATCTAAGAGAGTGCCAGTGTCCTTTTCACTTAACAATTACTTTAAGGATTGATCTAAGCAGGATTTGGTAAAGGGAGATTTTCTTAGGGAATTTGTGTTTGTCTGGTTTGTTTGGTTTTTTTTAACAGGCAAGGACAGAGGCAGGTTTTAGGTGGACATAGGTGCTCCTGCAGGAGTTGGATAGGAGCCTGGGGAACCCTTGTCCTTCTGAGTTAACAGCCCGTCCACAGGCCAGGTGATACCTACCGGTGCCACCAAAGATCATCACATAGCAACGGCTTCAGCTCTTTGCATTCCCACAGGAGGAAAACCACGAGCTGGGTGAAAAAGGAGAAGATTGCCACATACCGCGTCAAGCTCCCCACCGGCACAGAGTAGCCCAAGCACTTGGCTGGGCCGATGCCAGCGTGAGAAGCTGGCCTGACTCATCTTCGGTTTTAACCTTATTTAACAAAATACTAATGGAAAGCCCTCCAGAGAAACTGCTACACCAGCGGGTACCAAACGTCTTTGAATCATCTCACTGGTGCAGGGGTACGAGCATCGCTGTGCTGAGAGCAATGGAGCTGCAATGATTTATGCCAGTGGAGCCTTAGGCACCTACGTGCTTTAGGTCATGTAATTTATTTGGATGTCTGTCTACAGCAACAACATGATTTCATACGTCTGATCCTCAAACCTCACCGTTCCTTTCCTAAATATAAAGTGGCACAGCAAAAATTGACTATACAGAAGGCTGGGTTGGTTTACCATTTCTTTAGAGCAACAGTGCAAGTAGCCCAGGTTCATTAGAGATTAAATTCATCCTGCGAGGAAGAGATTGCTACAGAGTATGAGGAGATTTGCAAACTTCTTCATTCCTTTACTGCCTTCAGTTTGTGGGCTTGTTGTGTGAATGGCTGCTTCCCTGAGGATACAGACATCTAGGCATCTTCTTTAACAAGCGACATCAGAAAAACTTATTTCCCAAAGTCTCCAGATGCTCAGCAAAGCAGCAGCCCTCTGAGCTTTGTGATACACTGTGCTCAAATTCTGATGCTTCTTGCTGAAAAAAAAAAAAATTAGCCATTTGAAGAGGATGTTCCTGTGCATGCCCCAGAGACACTGTATTCAAGTGGTTAGCCTGACATTAGGTCTGCACGAGTTAATTAAAAAATAATCATTTTTTTTCTGCTCCCCTTCCGGTTGTCTTCATTCAGGCAATTATGCTGAAATCACAAAAACAGCTAAAGGATTGCTTTAACTAGGAGATAGTATATGAATCCAGCATATTTTCTGTGTAAAAATATGACATTTGTATGGAAATGACCTATTTTCTTGAGCAGGCAGCTATATATCACACAAAGTTTCACTGTAACATTTAGGCAAAAGAGATTGGGAAGCACTTTCTCATAAGGTGCTTATTTTCTCCAGATGAAATAATAAGGCAAAGCATAATCAAGAAGCTTAACAGAAATATTTCACTCACTATCATATGTTTTAAGCCACTGGGTATTTGTGTTGATTTCCCTGATTATTTTGTGTTTGTTTGTCTTCTGCCTTAAAGGAAGCAAAGGACTGAGAAAGAAATAATCCATTCTCTCCCTTTCCTTTTCTAATCACATTACAGTTTGCAAACGATGCTGGATTGGCAGCACGACAGATCCACACTGTTCTAATGATCACAAAAGCATAGGCCTGGTCGGTGTTGGAGGCAGACAAAAATTTCTTTGCAGTGGCACTAACCCCGAGCATGTTGTGCCTGTCCCCGCACGCGGTCAGAGAGGGACCCGGGCTCTGCCCCACGGCGGCCAAAATCATTGTGAAAAATCCACGTTACCATGACCTACATTTATTCCCGCACAACACACGTGGCAATTCAGCAATCAGCAATCATTCAGGGCAGGCAGCTTAGGGGATGCTGACGGAGATCATTACTTGGCAGCTTTTCCTTTGAACTGCGGTGTATTACAGTGCATTATTCCAGGGGCTGAGCCGGTTCCAGCTCAAATTGTGGGCAAAACTCAAGAGTAACGATCCAAACCCTTGTCAATACCCAGCGACTGCGTAAAGGTCTTATGGCTAGAAGGATGCTATAATCATAGAATACATAACTACCAAGTCATTTTTAGGCTCGCTTTTATTACAAAATTACAATTTTAATTAATAGTTGCACAACTACAAGATCATTTTAATGTCGGCGCTTAATGAGACACTCTCATCTGATCCAACCCCACTGAAGTCAAGTGCAAAATCCACCCTGATATGAATGGGTTTCCAGCTGAGAAATTCTTTGAGCTTATCATGAATCAAGGTATAGCTTGCTCTGATGATGAAGTGAAATTATTTAAAATCAATTATAACATAAAAGACACATCCTGAACTAGATGTTCACTGAGCTAAGATTCTTGATTTACAGCCTAACATCCTAACCCTAAATGGAAATCCATACATCACTGAGTCAAAGTAATCAGACTTCAGATAACTTACTTTAAAGCAGGAAATTCATCTCTTTTTCTCCTCTGTTCAGAAGCCGTTAGCATTAGCTGGGACATTAACAGCAACCAGAATACTCACTGCTGCAGCTATTTCACCATCCAAACTCTGTGAGCATAACAGAGATTTCCAAAACACAAACAGTCAACAACCACCTTCCCTTGCCTTTCAATCCAGCCCTGAGTCATTTTGGCCACCACCTTATTTCACAAATGTGGAACAGCTGTGGAGCAGCTAATGACTTACTCAGAGTCCTCTGGAACAGGAAAAACCTTCCAGGCTTATGCTCGACCCCTAAGCAACACTCCTTTCTACATAGAAAAGATAACTTCAGACATCGGTGCTAATATGGTATTAACGGAAGCAGCTTTTTGTTGGGTTTTAAAGAAAAGGACACACTGTTGAAATGTTATTTCCCATAGTTGCATGAATATTTATATAGAGAAATATAAATTTATATAAATGTATACATATCTATAGATACACGTATTATACATTATAGGCATATACATACATACATATATACACACAGTGTTATCTACACATACACAGATTTGTATATACATATATGTAAATATATATATACACACAAATGCACACACAGCTTGCTTCTTTTTAGCTAGCTATAGTTATAAATTCGCCCTCCCCCCCAGAGCCAAGATGATCTGAGTTGCCTCTGCCGAGTTGCCTCTGCCACGATTGCCTTTCCATCCCAAATTAAATATAATACTTAATTATTCTGCCATTCTGGTTCCTGAGAAACTTGGCAACCTTTCTGACTGACTTCAGATGCAGCAATTTCTCCAGCGTTGCCTCCACTAACCTATTCTAGGAGATGCAATGTGCTGCTAAGATTAAGTGTCCAAAATGCTAATAAGTCTGAGAAGTGCCTCCACTGACCTACATTGAGAATGTAGGTCTTAATGTATCTATTTTTAGCTTCATAACCAAAATGCCTCTATTTTTAATAACAGTCCAAAGCAAGCCATATGCCTGAACCTCCCCAAACGTTCCAAAAACTGACTGCTACACTTCAACATGCTAGCATATGCATGTATACACACATATATACACACACAGTATATATGTATATACTGTACACACTTAGTACCAGCGTTTCCGTTGCATACATTAGCCACCCTGTTCCAGTAGAAGTAATGACATAGGAGGCAGTTACTAGCGCTTTGAGTTTCCAGCAACTAATTTGAGGTTGTTGCAAATGGAACATCTCCGCTTTATCCCTGATGCATACCTGTTAGAGATCCACCTTATCAGTGTTTTGTGCTCTGAAGGCTTTAACAGACTTTGGCTGGCTTGTAGGGGTTGGCAAAGCACAAGGCATGTCATACCACCACGGCTAACCTCGGGCGGCTGCTTACAAAGCTGAGTTACAGGTAGGCAATCCAGTCGATACATCTTACAGAATGAAGTCTTGAGGTGCAAACCACCACTCTCTAGAAAAACCCAACAAAGATAACCATGTTTTCAATTGGTCTCCACTTCATGCACACGGTCAATGTGCAAACCGAGGTGTTCTAAGTTACTGGCAGCCAAATGAATATCTGGGCATGCAGATAGGTAAAAGCAATGCTGAAAACGCCAACAGGCTGGAGGCTGGTTGAGAACTGGGGCCAAATACAGGAAAAATAGTGTTCTGTGAGCTATCTGTTTACCTGCTCTAAAAAGAGAGGTTTCAACATGAATTGCATGGTGTTATTGATTGTCTCTAACCCAGCGAGAGGCTTGACTTGCAGGTGCCGTTCGCATTGTTAGCCTTGGCACTGTTCCCACTTGTCACAACTTAACCCATCTCCCAGCGATGCCAATGCCATTCCTTCCATCAGCATTGCCGGCTGTAGCATCACGGCCCCTCATTGCTCACAGGAGGAATATATATATATAGATAGATAGATAGATATAGATATAGATATAGATATATAAATTCCATACATCCGCAGTTCTTACGCTGTTGGTTTAAAACCGAAGGGGAGAATTAAACATGGATTGAAGGATGACTGACTCTTTGCCTTAATCAGTGCCTTTACTTATTCTCAGTTGAGGGCTGCAGAACAAGGCGCCGACAGCTATGACTTGCCCTTTCTTTGAAGTAAACACTAACATAAACTGGATCTAAAAAATACCTTTACTTGCCATATTTCTTTGCTTGCCAATACTATCCACTTTCCAAAGCAGCCAGGTTTTTGGGTCACTGCAAGAAAACATAACAGAAGTGATGCCACAAGAAACGATGCCCTCTAATTAAGAAGAATGCGTTAGCGATACGTCTTTTTCAGCAGCGCTTTGATGACGACTGATCAGACGTGCCCTTGCATTGCAGTTTAACAGCACCAGAGAAACTCTGGATGCGTTTTCTAAAGAACACAAAGACAAACTTTTAAATGGCCAGCATCCATTCCCGGCATCCAGTTTTTTGAAGTTAATCTTTCACCGAAACACTACAACGTGATATGTCAAAGGGCCCAGCACTCGCGTGCTCGCTGTGGGCACAGGACCGGTACCTCCGGAGCTGCAGTATCCCACGTACCTCATTGCTCAGGGCGAGAGCTAATGGTGGAGCAGATTAGCTGGCCACGTCTGACCCTGTAATCTCACTAATGGGAATTTCTTACATCTTCCTTTGAGTCAGACTGTCCTGGGCACTCTCAGGAACGAGAGGACACAGCAAAGTGAACACATTTCAACTCTAAGCCTGAGTGGCAATTCCTACGCTCTTTTGAGCATAGCTCCTTCATTCTCCACAGAAAAGAAAGAATTAAATTTGAAAGTCCTATTAAAAAGTATCGTTTGATGAGAATTTTCACACTGCAATGTTTTCCTCTCTCCAGTCATACTCTGAATAAAATCAAACAGTCACAGAACAAAACAAAACAAAAAAACCCAACCAACAACCCCCCACATTAATTAGCCTCGATCTGCAAAGCCAAAGCCTCCAAAGTTCAATGACAGACATTGGTTCAAGGATTATTCAGATAATGGGCATTATATATATACACATATAACAACTTAGAGACCAAGTACAAAACCAAAGGTTCATGTAGCTTCCTAGAAAACTCATCTCGGTTTAGGACAGTTACCACTGTGATAGACTGGCTTTGTTTTAAACAAGTATAGTCTGAAAAAAAATTAAAAAATACATTCCAACATTTCTCTAACATGTAAACCAGCTACTGTCCCCAGAAAAGCAAAGTAAAGATGAGGAAAGCAAGAAAAAAAAAACAAAACACATTTTCCCATAATCAGTATACTAATGCCTTTTCCCATAATCAGTATACTAATGCCACTTTAACATTTGGGGAAAGTTATTAATTTCAGATGAGATGGTCCCTGTAAGATAGACTCCCAAACCTTTCTTCTGCTTTTTTTGTTTGTTTGGTTGGTTGGTCGGTTGAGATTTTTTAAAAATTACAGTTACAGGAGCGCCCACCGGCGATGGTGCCAGGTCCCACCATCAGCAGACGGGATGGCACTGCCGTCAGAAGCAGCAGCACGTCTTAGGTCTATGCCAGTCCAACGGTGATTTATCACAACTCAGGAACTCCTCCTTGAAATTATTCAATCCCTACTGCAAAATCTCATCACTGCAGAGAACCTCCCTTACTGGCACAGTGCTACATCAACATGCCAAATTGCCACGCCACATGCCATGGACAGGAATATTCCTCCACTGTTAGTGGTATTTGTTTGACAGAGAGATTTGACCCTCAGCTAACCTAAAATATTTCTTCAGAATTCATACAATATACAGGATATTCTTGGGAGATTTAGAAAATTCTAGTAGAAAAATAAAGATGTTAGAAAAAGTAAATGGACATTAAAGATTCAGTATATGGCATATGACTGAGTTATTAATATTTTATATTGTGCTATGCCCTCTATTATTATCTATTCTTTTTAAGGCACCCAACATCTTATAGTATTGCATATACAAACTTCTTCATAATGTCTAAAAATAATCCCACACTGAAGATTAACATCCTTAACATTCAAAAATATAAAGACTGATTCAACACCCGCTACACAGACTACCCAGTAACGCCTGTGGGACAAGGGATTCCTATAGCAATGCCAGTGGCTCCCTTCCTTCGAGCCTTCGCCCGTCATTTTTCCACAAAAATAAGCCATCTGACAGTGTTCTGAAAACCACAACAATATCGACCAACTTAACGGAGAAAAAAATGCCACCGCAGGGGAGTGTTTCCAAGTACTTTCACAGTGATCAAAGATAACCTCCAGGTTTCACCCGAGTAGCCATGTGTAGCCAAGCTAACGCTTTCATCGGTACCCCCCTAACTCCTCCAACCACCTACACAGAAATGAAAATAGAAGTACATAATTTTCAAAGGGGGAAACTATAAGGATCAAGCAAAAGATATTTAAAAAAACAAAATATGAAACACAGTTGTCAGTGCCTGTTAATACTCTTGCTTTTAAAGAAAAAGATAACGCTAATAGAGTATTTCCAAAAAACCTGCAGTTGTTACATTAATAACCTTGTTGGCTTGCTGGTTGCCTATGACATTCTGTCTAAGCTCTGGTACCAATTTCCACATTTCTTGAATCTGCAGAGACGCACTCATATTTGTCTTTATGCAAATGCTCTTATTTTAAAATAAAAAGCGCCAAAGATTGTTTGGTTAATTTGTCAATGAGGTCAGTCAGAAAAATTACTAAATTGATAGCAAAACCTTTTCCTCTATACTGTTATTCCTTTTCTTCTGAAATAGTCACATGGAGTACTTGTCTCAAAATACTTGAATCCACTTAATGTGTGTTGTCATTTTCTGAGATCAGACTTTGCTCTTCTTTCAAATCTGTTGACTAAAACTGAGCAAAAATGTAGCATTTCATCACTGGCTTCAAGGGAGCAGAATTAGGCCTCCAGTCCGTACCCACACAGGGGTTTGTTCCAAGTGCATTCCACTTCTTCCACTAGCTCGAACAGGCTTCCGACTGGGGCGTAGCTATGCTTGCCCAAATAAACCAGAATTTTTTCAAGAATTGGGAAAAAAAGGATGCATTTCCACTCACATCAGCATTATGAAGTATTAAAAAAGAGCGTATTTTTGTACAAAGAGCTGTTGTTAGTCTGAAGAAGTTGTGAAACTACACATTGGGTGAATTTACTCCACATTTCTCCCACGGGAACAACTGCATTGTACTGTATAACCCATACATAAATTAAACGGTGAGGAGGAAGTCAGATTTAGAATCAAGTCTTGGAAAAGTCAGAAAATAGGAATATGCGATGTACTGCAGCCTGATTTCCAAGCGTACATAAATCCAAGTTGTAAAAGCAAATGCCTTTGGAAGAAGTGCAATTCTGGAACGAGTTGCCCACCTAAGTGGCTGGAGCACCGCCAGAAGTCACACTCTGTGGCTGAGTGATGTAGCTAAGCAATGCACTTCCAGACTTTGGGCCAAATTCTACACATTTTTTTGAGGTGAACATTTCTGTTGTGTCTAAAGCCAATTCATCATGTCTTACTCGTGTGAACAGTTCATGTGAAGTAGGTACTTGAACAAAGCAGAAGTAGCACAGCACTCGTGAGCGACTGCTTGCACACGTTAGGGCTTCAGGAAGGTAGAGCATTGCATGTTGGCATTTTGTAGAGACCTCTCTGTCCTGTTGCTGTAAAAGTTTACAGCAGAGACCACAAGTTGAACGTAACTGCACGTTCCTAGCTTAAAACCAAATCAGCTGTGATGACGTGCTCAGAAGTGGTTTTGTCTGGAAAGGTCTCTGACAAAATCGTGAGCTACCACAGCTTAACTCACAGCCGCTGAATCACGTAGTAAGTGACCTGTCTGTAGTATTGGCCTGACTAGAGCAGTACGGGTCCCGGCTTGCTGCGACAGACGTTTAGAGGTGGATGGCTTTCCAGAAGTCAGATTATTATTCATACCATAAAAATGAACATATTCCTCTCACTATTGATACAGTCAAGAGATCCATGAAGCAATTTCCAAGTCTCAGACAAATCTTCTAACCCAGGCAGAATATGGTGGTGTCATCAATGACAATAACCAGGAAATACGAAAGAGCGCCGGTAATTGAGCACCTTTATCATCCTTTCTATTTTCCTGTACGCAGTCGTTACCAGCTACGTCAGGGACTTACCTGGCCTTTTTTTTTTTTTCTTTGCCACCTGTAGGAAAGATTTCAGTATAATCAATGAGTGTATAAACCAAACACGTGATGAAAGCTTTCCTGCCAGGTTCTGAGCACTGCCGCAAGCTGAACTGCTGAAACCAACACCAGCTACTTGTTGTAGAATACTGAAATAAGCTAAAAAAATACTTATTTATTTAAAATAGTATCCCATCAAACAGCTCCAGAGTAAATGCAGATCATTTGACTTTATTTGATTCCTTCTCAATATTATTACTGCTACCAGTAATACTGCTGATAATGATGTAATTATCATTAATACTCCCTATTAATTCAGAGAACCCAGGTCGAAGCATGTAAAGAGTCACCCGCCACAGATCAGAGATGACGGATCCACTTTTGCTTCCTGCAGTGGGAAGTAATGCTGCCACCCACTCAGCCTCAGCTCAACACAATGCAACAGCAGAACAGAAGTCGTCATAACACACATTAGATCTCACAGTTAAATATTGTCAACACTTCCAGAGCGAATCATCCCCAAATGATTCCAGTACACAAGGCAGTTTCCTACACAAGGAAAGAAAAATAACTCAACATAAGCCAAAAATTATCTCTTTTAATACAAAATTCCATTCGCATAGAACAAATTTATTTCCACTGAATAAATAGATTTCCTCACCATTCGCAGGTGAGATTACTACCTATAGCTATGTTGAAATTCTCTTGCCTTTCTGCAGTTTAATTAAAATAGAAACATTATTTGCAACTGGCTTTACTATATTTGGATACAAGTATGAACACTCGGGGGTTTGATGACATTGCCAAATGTATACAGCACCACTCTCACTAGGGGTTGTACTTTAACCTGACTTACATAGCTCCACGCATTACTTGCATGTAGTCTTATCAATGTGATTATGACGGTTATCATAAGAAGGATCTGGCCTTTGCACTTTGATGTTTATTACTTTTAACACGTGCATGCTCTTCTACTATCCATTAGAAAAACCCAAATGAACAAACCCCAACGAATTAGAGCTGAAGGCAGTAGTAATACAACACTATCAACTCAACAGAGGGATCTGGGAACTTCAAATATTTTTACCAATACTACGGAGCCGATGCTAGAGTTACAGACATTTGGAGCTGTCCCTCCATCTCAAAACACATACAGCTACTACCAAAGCTCAGGAAATGACTTCTGTCGCACCCAGATGCCTCTCCAAGACGGACCGACAAAAAAAGCCTGCAAGAAGCTGAAGCTATAAATAGCGACACTGGGGGTGAAAACAAGTATTCATGGGTTTATCTCCATTAAAAGGCATTGTGCTGGGTGAAATTGAGTTGTTCCCCAAGAGGAAGGAAGGAAGGATGGAAGGAAGGATGGAAGGAAGGAAGGAAGGAGGGAAGGAAGGAAGGAAGAAATGAAAGAAGGAGGGAAGGAAGGAAGGAAGAAATGAAAGAAGGAAAGAAGAAATGAAGAAGGAAGGAAGGAAGGAAGGAAGGAAGGAAGGAAGGAAGGAAGGAAGGAAGGAAGGAAGGAAGGAAGGAAGGA
>JANZLQ010000089.1:38945970-38964822 GCA_026212715.1 Elanus axillaris | reverse complement strand
CCCGGCGCCGTGGGAGACAGAAATCCTCGTGGGCCATTCCCCGACATCTCCCTCCAGCCCAAGCAGCTCACAGCCTTGCTGTCTCTGCTCGTTTTGTCGACGCAACCTGCTGAGAACCAGATCAGTGCGAGTGTGATTGGCAGGAGCTCTGGCTAAGGGTACGGCGGGGCTGATGTAACCAAGATGAGGACATCACTCGGTTATTAATAATAATTATTATTATTGGAAAGAGAGCTATTGCCTTGCAAAAGCCTGTTCTGGAGCTGGGGAGTCGGTGAAGATGCATGTCACCTGGGTGGGAGGCTGGCAGGTGCCCTCCTGGCTGCCTCTTTCCAGCCTCAGTTGTATTTACTGAAATGCACCTTTTCCCCCCAGACAAGGAAAACAAGGAAGAGAGAAGTCACGGATAACTTTTGTGGCAAATTAGAACGGGACACTTGAACAATTATTGTACCTTTCCGAAAGTATCATTACAGCATCACGTTTCCACTGGAGGCGACCATTCCCCCCACTGCAGTCATTGCAACGCAGTCATTTAATGCTTCATTCAGTCTGCAGTGTAAACCAGCCCCTTCGCTTTCTAATAGAAGTGGCAACGGTTGAGAGAAAGAGGGAGTTTTCTACCAAAGCTCGCCCTGCCTGTCCAGAAAGAAATATCCTGATCTTTAATAGTCTCTTCTGTCTCGAGCAGTCTACGGTAAGGGCAAAAGCAATAAATAGCACAAGGGCAAGGGAAACTCTCTTGTAATTATTATAGATGGGAGCTGCTCCCTGGCTCTCTATATTTCGTTAAAGCTAGGGAGTAGTTCTGAGGTTCTGGATCCGAGCGTTGAAAGATTTTAGATACAGCCAGCGCCTGGGCTCCAGCTGCTTTTCTGCCTAAGAGCCCCGGCAAAGCCAGCTCCTGCCACGCGCTCGCACCCAGCTCACTGCACGCCGGCGGCAAGGCAAGGGCATCGCCTCCAGCTGCCATTTCTCGGGGCAGGTGAACATGTGGGAACCCAAATGTGGGAGGGGGAGCAGAGAGGCACGAGCGGGGCTGCGACGCTGATTAATCCGTGACGCAAAGCCCACATGCACTTGTTTGGGAGAGCTGCCAGCCGGGTGCTCCGGGAAGAGATGCTCGTGCGCTCCCACCGGGGTGCAGGGCAAGGCCCATGGCTCGAGGGGGGCTTCCCACGGGGCACCCGGCCTTTGGGGGCTTCGTCGATGTAACATGGAAACCCTCGGGATTAGGAGGAAAAGGCCGGAATGCTGGGCTGTGGAAAATACAGTGCTGTAATTCTCCAGCACGCAGAGAGCGGTCCTGGGCAGAAACACTCACAGCTGTAAAGGCTGCAAGAGGCCGGTGCCTGATAACGCCATCAGTCTGCCTGGGCTGGGTTCAAAGTTGAGCCTCGAGGAGCAAGGGCTTAAGATTCCTTCACTGGTCTGGTGACCCCTCTGGTGTCCCCAAGAGATTTCCATTTGTCTGGTGTGTTCAGATAAATATATTTAAAATTGAGATTCTCCCCCCCCCCCCCTTTTCCTTTTTTTAAAAAAAATAACTTTTCAAATATTCCTGGTTTTGTATATTACAAATTGGTCAAGCTGAGAAATTTTAGTGATTTAGTGTAGTTGATAGAGGAAAATCAAAACAGAGAATCTCCTCTGCATAGCAGTTAGTGAAGCAGTTTACGAAGCTTAACTTTTCTTTTTCCATCTCTGTTAACTTAGTTCATTTACCAAACAGAGAAACAAAATTACCAGGTGGAATTTACCGAAGTCCTTCTGTGGAAGAGAATATTTCCGTTAGGATCTATGTCGTATTGTGCCAGCGCTGTTTCAGAGACCACAGCCTCTCTTGCTATTAAGTCAATGGCTCAGCCTCATTTCAAGGGGATCCGAACGCGATGCAGAGGGCTGTCCTGTCCCCCTCGAGTCCACGCAAAGGTTTCATTGCCTCCCGGAGATCACGTTTGGATGCTGAGAACTCAGGCCGAGGTTCAGTCCTTCTTTCGACTTCAAGGGTTGCTGCAGGAGGCCCCCAGGTACCTTCAGCCCCTTACTGGTTGCTCAGCTGAAGGCTGGTACCCTTTTCCTGCATACGGTCCTGGTATTTGACACGCCACGTGTAAGTACAGGCACAGATTATTGGAACTCCATAAGCATGGGTGAACACACATGAAATGGAGGAAATGTAAGAATTTTAAACTGGGCTTTTCCAGCTGGAGTCCTTTGGGCTGGAGAGCTTCTTACGTCAAACTGATGCTCCTGGCCACAATTTTTACTGTTAGTCACCTCATTATCCGTTATAATTTATCCTATGGAATACCTGTTGGTTTTTCCCGGGGCAGTTATATCGACTACAACAGATGCGTGATTTTTAGATGAAGTTAAGCAATAACAATGCACCAAATGATATTATCATGGACTGGTTCTAATGTAAAGGTCCTCAGCTGCTTTAAACTCAACAGGACACTGAAGCTGTACAGAAACCCCAGCCGTGCCCTCAGTAACAAGCTATATGTAATTGGTTTCTACTCATGGGATTTTTTCAGTAGAGAAATTTTGCCCAGTATTTGATGATATGTGTAAATATTAAAAAGAAACGAGGAAAGAACTAATGGATAGTATTAAAATAGAAGAGCAAATACCAGCAAATGATAAGTGCAGTATTCTTAATGGATTGTTATTAAAAATAAAAAAGTAGGCAAAATAAAAGGGAGTTTTTAATGGACAAAACTGACAGTTCAGTTATCCTCACCAATTCCTGACATTTCAAGATCAGGTTTTTATCTAATGATTCAACAGCCTTAAATATTTCCTTCTAGTAAATCAAGCACAGCTATAGCTTTTTTCCCACCTCAGGCACGTAAGCCTGCATTTTTTTCTAAATGTGCTGATATTTATTATAGCCAGTGTCAAAAAACTTCGCACTCCACTTATATACGAGCTTCTCTTTGGCCTTTATTAGAGTGATATACAGCCATGGTTAGGCATGCACAACTTCCTTTGACAGCAGCCAGAATTTCATGCGTGGATCAAAGGTAGAATAATTCCCTTAGGGTGATCTCTTCCCATCCGAACTACAGAGTTATGAGCTCTGCTCCAGTGCAGAGAGGGGCTTCTTCAGCTTTTCCCATACTTCACATAGGCAATTCTGCAGCCATACAGCCACATCCTCCTCCACGACAACGTACTGCATCTTTTTTTAAGCTGTTTTTTTTTTTTTTTTTCCAGTGGAGAGACTTATTGCTACCTCGGAGCAGAAGTACAGGTTTTGATGGCCTAAACGAGGCTGAACGTGGACCACGCAAAGGAATAACATGGACATGGAACTGTGTTTTCTAAGTCTCTGCATCCATTGCCCAAAGACCCCAGGGGCAGCACACAGACCTCCGGATGATAACTGCTTCCTTGCTCCCATAAGAAAAATCTTAGATAATGCAAAACCAGTGTTTGACTTCTCTTAGCTGAAACACTTGTTGCAGAATAACGGTTATGGTTTATTTTCACACGTACGCACTCTGCGTGTAAACATTTTCTTTTGCAGTTTCTAGTTTGCTTCACTTGGTTTTCTTTGCACGTTGTGGGCTAATCTTACGTACATCCCAGTTCCTTTATTTTGCCTGGGCACATGAAAATGGAGATTACCCTACAGCACACGCTGTAAGCAAAAGCATGGATTTTCAGGGCGTCTGGATTTAGAGTTGCCAGAATTAGAAACATGAGCCCGACGAGATCATGCTAGGGCAATTCCCCAGTACTGGGCCATAAAGCCAATCAATTTAAAATGTAATAGAAGGCACTATTACTGCACTGAATTCTGTGTGAAGGAAGGCACTTACTGCTCATTTGGAAAGAAAAGCTCATATTCTAAATTGCTTTTTAGATCGGTCTTGATCCTACTTTTAGTGATGTCAGTGGTGACACTTCCGTCCAGTCCAAGTGATGCCAGAATTTTCCGTTTACTGTTAACTACTTCTCCTCTTCCCCCTCTCCTCCCTTTCCTAAGCTCCCTGTCAGCACCGCTGCTTGCAGCTCCTCTCTGAGGACAGTTAAGACATAGAGATAGACCTTATCATTCAGCTCAGAGGCAGCAAGATGGATAGTCAGTTTAATCTCTTAGAAAAAGTAGTCACGGAAGAGATGGTGAGAATGATGTCTTCTTCTCTGTCTTCTCTGCTCTTGCAAGTCCTGCCCTCCTTTCTTTTCGCTACTGATGACACAAGTCTTACAGTGGCCCCTAGTTTTGAATAAGAGGTGATCTTTCATCCTAAATGGGATCAGCTATGAAGTTCAAAATGAGCTGACTCACTCCGATTTCAGTTACCTGTAATGGAAGTTGTGGACTAATGTATGTCTGTAAAAATGGCCAAAGAGAAGTGGGTCTTAAACTCGTGGATCTTTTCTAGCATGTAATGCTGTAATACTTGGGTTTCTAGCGCATGATGCATTAACACATTAGCATGCACTTAAGATATTATTTTTATTATGCTAAAATTATTAAATGGCGAGAGACAGAATCAGCTAAAGTACCCAAGCGTGTCTTTCTCAGCCTTCGGCTCCAAACTGACCTCTGGAGGAGCGTTGCTCTCCGGCTTTCCCACCAGGCAGGAAGGAGGCGGCTGTCCTCCTGGCTTAGGCAATGGAAATCGGCATCAAAACTTGAGGCATGTGGCTATCCCTTCCATGCAGTAGATCCCCACTTCCTTGTCTAATGTCATTTTGTACAAGAGGGCAAAGCTGAGGAAAAGAGCTGCTTTTCATTTTTCAACCACCAAGAAAGGTCTTTTTGCTGTTTTATATAATACTGAATTTCTTTTCCAAGGAACAGTGGGAACCATCATTTGTGACCATTACATCCAGATAGTCATCATATGTAGATGTTTGAGGAGGATCAGAGGTCTAGAAAGTAAGACCTGCGAGGAAAGAGTAAATTAGGGCTGGTCTAAATGGAAGAATAGGAGGAACATGGTCATACTTTTGAATTATGCAAAAATATGCTGAAAAATAAAGGGGATACTTTGCTCTCTACAAATAGCATCAGAGCGAGAACAAGAAATTGGCCTTAATTTGCAGCTAGAAAGATTTATACCAAATATTAGGAAGATGTTTCTGATGGTGAGGATGGCAAAGGCTGGCTAAGGAGGTGGCAGAGCCTCTGGCATAAGAGGCCTGTAAAAAGGCGGGTGAGGTTCTGTGTCAGGAATGTCAGGAGGCAATTCCTGTGGCCCAGAGATGGATGAGGTGATCCCCTGAGCATCCTCCAAGCCCTACATTTCCGTGATTGTTCTTGTTGAGGGACAATTGTTTGTGATCCTATACGACAGCCTTTAAAATGTGTATCTCCTCATTAAATACAGTAGGAAAATTTAATAAAAACCAGTTTTGGAACCAGATTCCAATAGAAACAATGACATAAAAAAATGCACCTGAAGGAAGTGAAGGTTTCTAAGTCATGGCTAAGTCATATTCCAAGCATATCCAAGCTCTGAACTCTTGCAATTGCCTAAAATCATAATCCTGAAAGTATATCTATAAGTATACAAACACACGAATGCACGCAAACCTACATCATTGCATGATTTTAATTTTTCATGGTTCTTCTGTTTAGGGTTTTTATTTTCTGTTCATTTGCTTTCTTTCTGTACCATTCATCTAAGTCCAGTTGGTTACCTAGCTAGAAATATCAGCTTCACACGTAGTCACCTTCCAGAAACTGGAATTTTAGGAAAAAGGTCACTATAAGGAGATTTACAAAAAGCTCTGAGAATTGGGATTCCTGAATATAGATGAAAATCTTGGTCTAAAAAGGAGAGTACCACGTTGTAATGTAAAATCCCTAACAGTACTCAGCATTTGCTAACCCGTTTTATAGTCCTAAATGTTAGAAGTTTCCAAGAGTGCAAGTAAGGCTTCCTTTTAGCTGTTGATTTAACTAGGCTTAAAATCCAATGAATAAATTGTACATAGTTCATCAGCTTGTGGGGTGCACAGTGCCTACACACCAAATAATAAGCTACACAACCCACTGTGAACACTTTATGGCCATAAGACTGCAGGAACACCACTGTGGAACTGTCAAAATAAAACATGTAATATACTCATAAATGAAATGAACGGATATTGGTTTAAAATCAAGCCCATAAATATGTGTCACACCTGTCCTCTGGGTGGTCAGCAGCAATCAAGCTGTTATATTCTGAACGTATTTTCAAGCTGATGCTGTCTGATTTGTCCTTCCTTCCTTGCTGAGCGATATCAAGGAATAAAGTGAAAGACCTAAGTGATACAGTGCCATTGCAAAGGCTGCAGCCAAGGTGACGTTAATATATCAAGCTAAATATACAACGGACCCATGAAAATTCGAGGCTAATTATGCTTCACTGTGTTAATCCTTTTAGAAAAAAAAATAAAAATCAGTGAAAGTATGTTTACAGCGACTGTTTTCACCACCCAGCAAGCTTTTGCACTTTCCCACAGAGGTTACTGTGAATGTGGAAATAGTCTAACAAGGATTAATAATAATCATAATAATAATTTACATTGTGGGAGTGCCAAGGATTCCCTCCATGCGAGGTACTGTACAAAGAACGATACACAGAAAAGTTTCTGACCAGTGACCAATGTACGTGAATCTACTTGTGAATATTCCTTTTCATACTTACAGCTCTGCCCCAGTGCATAATAAATCCAGCTAAGCTCTTAGCATAGTTCTCCCAAAGGTTACTAATTTTAACAGGTGGTTTTCATTGTTTTTCTAAATAAGACATAAAGGAAGATCCAACATTTGATGTCTCTCTACAAAAGGTCCCAAATAACCCCCTAACTGGTTTCCGGGGTGTATCCCACCCTGCTAAACCAGGGACTTCTTTCAGCAGCTGCTTAGGGGAGCCCACCAGCTTACGGACTTCTTGTGCTTTTTCGTGCAAAATCTTTTTGTTTGTTTTCTCGCGTATTTGGTTTTTAAAGAGAGTATTATTAAGTTGTTAAACTTCACTGTTTAAAATGTAATTTTATATTTTTGCCATTTAAGTCATCTGGGGAGAATCTATTCCTGCTGAAGCCATTTGGGGCCAGCCTTACATAAATCTATTGAAGAGCCTCTCAAACTTTAACAGGTTTCCAACTTAAATACACAAGCTACACAAGGCCCTTTGTAACTCCCTGCCAGAGCAGTTTTACCGCCGAACTGCATCACTGCACACACCTGTTGCTCCTGACCTGTAGTGCACACGGGTCCTACCGGGGCCAACACTGGACACAGGCAATTGCCCAACACGCACAGGTAGCAAAACGGCTCCATTCCCGGCTCTCCTTGCTCTGCAGCATCTTGAAAAATCTTATTTTTGCTGCTGATGTAAGCTATCTAAGCAAACGGAGAGCGCAGGGAGAGGGGAGAGATGCCCTGGGTGCGTCTGATCCGCCCATAGCAGCAGGAGCCACCACGAGCAGCAGAGCCGCGCGTCTCCCTTCGGGCTTCAGACCTCCCATCCCTTTCCACCGCTTCTCCCCGCAATCATGGGCCTCTCACTTTTGCTCCTTGTGTTGAAAGGTGTTGCTAAAAATTACCCGGTAGATGTTAAAGTTTTCAGGTTGTCAAAGGGACATCATCAATATTGTCCAGGTAGGGACTGATTTATTTTATTTTTTTTTAAATATATGACTAAAACATACTGTACTGTTAAACTGGATTAAAACATGAAAGCAGCAGAATGGCAAAACTGACAAAAAACCTATGAAAAGACACGCATTGTCTGATTTTCTGGTGTGCAATGCAGATGAAAACGGCAACATTTTTTTCAAACCATTTGCATATCTGTAAATGACTGCAAGGCAGGGTAGAAGGAGGCCAGCTGGATTCAATTAAAGAGAAAGGTAAAAGGCTTTTTCTTCTGATTTTCATTTTACAGTTTAGAGCAGGGCCACATTTTGAATTTCTTTACAGACTTTTAAAAAATGAGTAAAGATCTCAGCAATACATCCCAAGTGTAGAAGCACATGCTAAACAGAATTATAAAAAAAAAAAAATTTATCTATTTTTACAGTAATAATTAATGTTTTGTCTTGTGCAGTTTTCCGAATGATCCACATAAAGCACATTTTAGGGCAAGCTGCTTAGCGAGATTTCAGGGAACACTAATCCGCATGACTTTCGCTGACAACCTAAACACAATGTCACGTGAAAGCCTTATCACGGCAAACCCCCCCGAAGCCCATCTGCAACGGCAGCACGGTCCTGAGCCGCAAAGCTCTTGGACGGGTGATACCCCAGCGCAGGATGCTTTATGTATTGAGGTTCTATGTGAGGGTTTGGGTATGCCAGAATTATTTCTATTATTTCCAGGAGAAGAAATCGGGGCACCAGGTTAGCAGCAGAGCTGCTTCCCAGCCCAGGATGAGACAGGGGGCAAGTAGGTATCTTCAAAGCAAACCTCTTTCTCTCTGTGATTTTCACCTATCGTGGCATCATATCATCATCATCATCATCATCACCAATAACAACAAACCCAACAACAATAACAACCTTTCACTAGTTCTTCCTAAGTCTTAATTGTTATTATATGCATCTTTGCAAACTTTTTTTTGCCCTTTGCTTTGCACTTGAAGTTGCAGCAGCTCCCGGTTGCGCTGAAGCAATGCCACAGCATAATTTCTGCCACACATGCACATACACAGCAAGGCAAGGGTGATACAGGACACAAACCTACAGGAGCAGGTAGACAATAAATAACTTCTTTATAGCCACTCGTGCCTTATAGAGGTCTCCAATTTGTCCTCACTCTGAATTATTGGTCTTTGCTGATGAACATAATCCTATGAGTAGTTATTCATAGACATAGTTCTTTTGTACTAGGTGCAACAAGAAGGTTAGTTAGACATAGGTCTGATTGCCTTCCTGCTCCCATCACTTGGTGCATGCCCTTATTTCTCCACGCGGAGCCAAGGCTTAGGCAAGGCTTTAGCATGGTAGCCGATTTCCCAGGTACACAGGTGACTGCTAAATCGCCCTAAAGTTAGAGAAACAGAAAGGGAGAGCCAAGTAAGTAGAGCAACAAATTCTCCAGGTTAAGATGACAGACGGGTTAAAATGACAGACATTGTTCGCCCTCCTACTTAATCAGCTATATTTATTTTTTTCAGTGAATTTTTCTTCTTTTCTGAGTCTCACTGTACTCTGCAATGTCAGGGAAATGTGTTAGGAAAGCTCTGCTACCCAGGGAAGGGCATAGTCTTAAAACTTGTGCACAGGGAATCTTCATTCCTATCTGGAATATCTGAAACTTACAGACAGCTGAATACTAACCTATATGAATTTGAAGGAGGGCTGGAGAGAGACTCTCAACTGTCTGACAGTTGTATGTCACGCCGGGGATAAAGACTACTTCCACTTCAAGTCTGTAGCACAGGTATTCCTGGCAACAAAAGCAACATATCCTGACACTTTGAGGGTAGTAATGGTTTTGAGTTGCTCACATGCTCCCAGTGAAGTCTGTTGGTGGTTATTTCAGTCCAACACAACTTCATAACCTCATCTTACATTATCACATTTTGTAGCAACACCAAGACATCACATTGCAACAAATTTGCCTTGCAACTGACAGTATCAAAATGCTCGGTACCTAGGAAGGGAGGTGTTAGATGTGTGTATTTCCATCCTGTCTTCAGCAGATTATAGCACGTTTTAAAGTTACTGCGATACCTACAGGATTAGAAAAGAGAAAGGAAGGTTTCCAGCCCCCCCCAAACCCCTCTTGTGTAACCCTGGGGACCGAACTAGAGCACTGGCCACTTGTGGTTTAAGGGTTGTTTCAGGCTAAGGCTCCTGGAAGTCCATATGCTAAAACACACATTTGTTCTTACTTTCTTCCATGAAGGTAACCTCGCTCTGACAGAAAGCAGTCCCTCAAAGAATCTTTGGCTAATTTTAGAAATGCAGGGCTAACTTGCCCCATTTATTGCAGGTGTAAGGAGAGAAAGAGCCTTTCTGCACCAAGCCCTTTTTTCTCTGTTTGTACCAGTGCGAGTGAGGAAAGAGCCTGACTTTAACAGAACAGATAAAAATAAAACCGGCGATGGACAAAGCCAATTATGTTCCCCATTGCCTAGGGATGGGCAACCTAATTTGCAGCTGACAGTGATTTGATGGACCGAACCATCCTTTTTCTGATCCAGCATTTGAAGTAATTTTTATTGTAAACCAATCATTACAATGTAGGACTCTCAGTACCATCAGTGTCACCATGACAAATTCCCACATCAGTGTTAGTGTTGCTGCTAGGTTTTTTCCTCCCATCCTTCACTGCCTGACATGTTCTGGGAGGTGCTGGACGTGGTACACTACAGCCCTGTCCTCAGCGCGAGCCCTGGGCAGAACAGCTAATGGGTCGTGCGAGAGGGATGGTGCCAAACACCGTGGTACCAACACTGGGGGACACATTTCTAATCTCTCTGCTGTAATTTTGGCAGGGATGCTAAATTTAGTCCTCTAGTTCAGAATATACATACAGCACATTAAGCTGGGAGTTTAGCAGTGCACATTTTCTCCTCTGTCTTCATCTGTAATCATCTCTGATTTTGCTCCTTTATATGGTTTATAGGTCATAAAATGGTTTCCCCCACCCCCCGAGGACATTGCACTAGTTCGTGTCTGACATCTGTACAACCTAGTAAGTCCTAAGCCTTAGTGTAGTATCCTGATGTTCCCCGAACGGGCATATAGGCATGGCTTCTGCCCAGCCGCTGTTGGACAGAACATCACTTCATTAGAACCAGCTGGAATTTATTTTCACCAGAACTCTAGCAATTTCTCTTTTAAGAAGCCAAATCCCTGAGTTTTCAGGCTTGTTGGAATTTACTTGTCTGCACTGGAAAAACCTCTCGCTGGATGATGTAAGCTGTGGGTCGCAGAGATAAGGGGACATTTGGAGAAAGTGACCAGAGAGGATACATGGAGGGTGAAGATCTATTGCTCTTGCAGAAGATGTGCCCTACATTCCCCTTCCCTGGTCCGCGAGAGCACAGCGTAGACCCAGGAGGCTCCACCTACACTTTATTCCCCCTATTTCTGCTCAGCTGTGAAATCTGCCATTTCTTTCTTTCCACTACAGTATCCAGTAAAGACTGATTAACAAATGATAGACAGACACCTACTATTGCTAACGGGAGGAATAAAAGCCTATAATTTTCACAAGACAGATCGCCAAGACTTTGCTCTAATATTGGATAGTTTTATCAATACCTCTACTCCTGCCAAAGTCCTGCTTTAAAATAGCATTATTAAGGCCATAACGTCAAGCACAGAGATGGTGAGACAGGCCAGGCTTGTGCTAACTGGTGCACCTTTACTTCTGCTCCTTTCACGCATCCTCTTCAGCTGCACGGTCACACGTGCGTAAAAGTACCTGCGTAGTGAAGAGCTAGGAGGAGCAAACTACGTATTTTCTGCTCGTATGCATTGTGCCTTGCTATTTAAATTGACCAAATATTTGTACTGACCAAACATATACATTGGTTTTATCAGGTCAAAAAACCAAAGTGAAGATGGAGAAATATATTTGATCATTTCGGTAGAAATAGAAGGTGGCTAGCAGGATATTTCAGTAGCAAATCTAAGCATGAGTTAAGAGCAGTTGGCTTAAAACAAATACCTTTTTTTGTGCTTACTTATATAAGCTCTTCTTCTTCCTTGTATATGGCTTGATTTCAGCATCCCGTTTTAGAATATACAGATTTGATTCACCAGCTTTCCCCAACTGGGTGAACGGCACGTCCCCACAGGCAGCCTTCTGGAGGCAGCAAGGTGGAGGGAAGCCCAGCCACGGAGGGGACCCTGCGCCTGGCGTTCCAGGAGGAAGGATCCCGCAACCTTGTGTCCTACCCTTGCAGTGCACCAGCAGGGATGCCCGTGCGGCTCTCGACCTTAGTTTTGGGGTGGGATTTGGTAGCTTAGCTGAGGGAAAGGCGTAGGATCGGCGTCGTGCGGTGAGAAGGGCTCGTGGTTCGGTGGGCAGGAACCTTCTGCGCAGGGTCGGGGTGGGTGGCTGTGTGGTCCCATGTGCAGGGGAGAGAGGCTGGGACATGCGGGAGACACAGCTGTGATGGGACCATGGCAGCCACTGGCGTTTCTGGGATCCCTGCATGGATCTGGGGTGAGAATTGTGCCCTCGTCTCTGCAGCGCCGATAGGAAGTGCTAAGAACAGTCCTTGTAGACCTGTTTCATGAGCAATGCTGTGAAAGGAAACAGATTGCCTCAGGCGAGACATTTAGAGGGTCTTATGCTTCTCTTTATGCTTTTAAAGTGCATGTTCTTGCTCTCAGTGAAATATTGCCTTTCCAGAATGGACTTGGACAAGGAGACGCTGTGTGTTGCACATACCTGCCACTGAGCTGTAAGCGCTTGTTTAGGTCATCCTCATAGAGAGAGATTCATATACACAGGAAGGTCACCGTGCATCCAGATATTGCTGCATATCTTCTTTATTTTCCACAATTCCTTTCTGGGTGAGGTTAAAGATTCCCTACACTCACATTTGCATTTCCCAAGGTTGGATGATGTCATCTTCCTATTGGCGTTGCCTACACAGAAATGTCTGCAGTGTTCATGGAGAACCTCGGCACCACGCAGAGCTGGAAGTCCAGCACCCCACCTGCACATGTGCTCAGCCAGAATCACTCGTGTGTGTGGGGAAGTCCAGCTGCAACACGGTTGGGTTTGAGGTTACAGTGGTAGTACACCAGCAATCCCAAGGAATGGGGAACAGGAGGTGGGATTTGGGTTCATGAAATTGCTGACACACAGTTAAATTCCAGAAGTGGTTAAATAAATCCATGCTACGTCCACAGAACAAGCACTGGATGACTGCAGCTTTTTATTTGGGGAGCGCCGTGCTGTAGGGAATGAGGTTAGTTGTGTCCAAGTTTGCCAGCTTGCGGCCAAACATCTTCTTTTAAAATGTTAGGGGATGCAGTCCATCCTTGGGGCCTGATTCTGCTGAGTTCTCTCTTCCCTTCTTGCACTGGTCATTGCGCTGGGGCTTGCTTTGGTCTGAATTTCAACTGAAATTCACACAGAAGCTCTTGGAGCTGTGTCAAATTCATGCCAAGTTTTTTGAAATTTCATTGAGGAAAAAAGGGGTAAAAGGGTCTCATAAGATAAAAATCATTATTTTAATTTTTTAATATTTAAATTTTGACACAACTTTCAGTTTGAGTTTCTAAAATTTTGGGATTGTATTATATACGATATGGTGACATTAAAAGTGGAAGAAAACCTAATGAAAACATTTGAAGCCATGAAAAATGGCTTTCCCACCTTTTCGCGTATTTGCTGCAGAGAAATGTTGAAAATGGTTTTCCCACCTTTTCCCATATTTGCTGTGGAGAAAGGTTGAAAATCTATTGCAGTTTGGAATAGAATTGAATTTAAAATCTTTTATGAAACAGTATTTTCCTTTTCATATAGCTGTTTACATAAGATAAGTAAATTTTTATTGAATGTAGATTCTGGTCAAGATTTGCTAAAATTGAGGCTAAAATTTAGGTTTCTAAATTCCTGTTCAAACCCACAAGGTTTAGAGTTACCAAGCAGTCAGTGATTTCAATAGGTCTGTCCCACCCACCAATTCAAATTAAGCTTTAAGACTATTCATCTTGCAGCACGCTATGTTTAGACACTTATTTTTAAGATTTTGATTTTATTTTTAATGTAATCCTTCTTTCTGCAAATGAGATGGAGCTTTGCTAGAAAAATAATTTCAATTTCTCCCCTCCCCTATTTTTATTTACTTGTTAATTACTCATGCATATTTCTTATTCTTTTGCAAGTTCTCGGAGTCATAGATAGTGACACAATGACCACCGTCATGCTCAGCCTTCCCACACCGCAGGGGCCACAGAGCAGGACAGACTAATTTTTCAATTAAACTGTATTTTCAATTACATTTTCAGTTCAAACGCTAATTTCTGTTTCAGTAAGAGACACAGTTGAGACAACTGGCAGAAGTCTACTGGCAGCAAAGAAGTTCCTCCAAACAGTCACCCACTCTAGTTCAGCCCTCTGCTATACAATACAATGATATGTTGATTTTTATGTACAAGAACAGGTAACTAATTTCACAAGGCTATTTCTTTAGAATAATCCTCAAGCAGTTTGGTCTCATTATAATTGGTGCAAAAATTGGTCGATACTTTTTATTACACAATCAGTTTTCCTCAAAGCCTGTCTTCTGTATAGATTTTAAAACATCTACATACTTTAAAAGTTTTCTGAAAGGGGAAAAAACATTATAACTCATTTGGGGATTATAAAAGGAGTAATTTTCTTGAAACTGGTCCTTAATATAGCTAATAGCTCTTGGCTTCACCTCAAGATAGTTAACAAGCCCATCATTAACTGTGGCTAATGAAAAATTAATTAAACTTTTTTAAATCTAATACGGGATGACAAATCATTATAAATCATGCCCTTGGTTATGCATGTCAGTAAAGTGAATAAATGAGTTTGAAACTTCGTATATATGTATAAAACAGCGCTGTAAGCAAATATAGGGTGAATTGTGCTAGTTGTCAATGCTTATTTTTTCAGTAGCTTTTAAAATTTCTTCTTAACATTTCCAGAATTGTCACTAATGTATGACCCTGGATATAATTTCTTTGAAGATCTAATAGGAAACCTTAACTTTTCATATGATCAGAGAATCCTAGCATCTGCACTAGGATCATCCACGCCCACCTGGAAGGTAATGAGAAAAACTGTGAAGATTTAAAAGGAGGGCAGAATTATTACAAAGTCTAACAAGACATAATTCAACAAAACTATTCAACCGGATTTTAAACTCCTATAAGATGCCAATAAAAACAAGAAACTACTTTTTTTCCCTCTGTTTTGAATATGCCTAAGGTAACTTAATGAAGAAATAGAAGGAAGATGAATAAATTTTGCCTGAAAACCAGTTCAAAATGAGCCACGTGTCTTAGATGTGCAGGAATAATGGGAGAAAATGCAAACTGCTCAAAGAGCCTTTCACCAACCAGGTTAGAAACCATTTGGTAAATCTTACGGATATTTCAAAGATATTAGGATAAGTTCACAAACGCCAAAACACTTCCCATATACGACTATCATTGCCCTCAGCTTCTAGAGCGAGGTAGTGTCAGGGTTGCTACAACCGTAACCCTTCTTACCACGAGCTAAATATTGGCTGGGTTGGATTAGAGCAGCCGGAGCGCGCTGCGTGGGGGGCAGACACCAAGCGTTCTCCGGGCGTTCGCAGGGTGGCGGGGAGCGGGACGGACACGGAAGGGACGGCGAAGGACGGCGAAGGGCGGTGGGCAGGTCGGGCGGGAGCCAGAAGCCGCCGCTGGAAGTGACCTCCCGCCTGGGAGCCCGGGCCCCATCCATCAGCTCGCACAGCTTCTCTTTGGAGGTCTGGTACAGCTGCACACATGGAACCTTTTTTTAGTGATGAGAAGAGAGCGTTTCCTTTAAAGTAACTCCTGTTCTGTGCGTGATGTGTTCCCCATCCTTTATTCAGGTGCTCTTTCAGTACTGCCCAGGCTATAGCTGCTCCTCCTTCGGGGCCAGAGGACTTGACCTCTATTTCTGCTTTCTCCTTTGTTTTCTTTATCTTCCCCTCCCATAAGACTGCAATGTGCTCACTACATGTTCCTTTCAAGGCTGAGCATCAGCTCTGCTTCCACTCCCTGACTCACCTTGTGATACCTCAGTCTGCATCCCTTATATCTCTCTATTTATATATATATATATCTCTATGTATCTGACACAGATACTGCCCAGTATCAGATCCACGTCCTGTGGGATTGCCTACTTTGTACGTTACATTTGTCCCCTTGGCTGGGGTGCAGTTGTGCTTTAAGATAAAGGCCACTCTCAGTGAACTTCTTAAAGACCTAGAAGTTACTTATGTACAGAAGTAACTACTGTAATCAAATGCAAACTTATTTTCTGCCTATCCCTATTACTTGAAAAAGCCCAAATTGATTTATTTTCAAATTCAGGAATCAGTTCGCCAAGTGTAAGAATATGTAATAGAGCAATTATGGGCATTCCCCAAAAGATGTATTTATGTATTTATGAAAAAAGCTCCCATGGGTAACATTTCATATAAAATGTTGCACTTGGAAATGCTTTTATTTTTATAAGTTCTTTTCAGTTTTCTATTTTGAAAGCTGATGTAATATTTTTCATATCGTGCAATATTTCTTTGAAAGTTCACATTCTGTAGCCAGCATCGCTGCAGCTTGCAATGCAAGACATTTAGGCAGTGAACAGGCTTTCTTGGTGACATGCACAGCTTCTTAAGAAAAGCTATTCTGCAAATGAGATCACAGCATCACATCTATTTTTTTCCTGAAAAACACATTGAAACTGAGATTTTTGATTAGCTGTAATTCAGACATACCCTAAAATGTAATTAATTTTGATCACACCATTTCTACGATTCAAATGATGGATAACAAATAGGTTATGCACATCCCTAATATAACAGCATTATATCAAACACTCAGTTTATTGCATTACAGATGATATCAAGTAATGGTAGTCATTCACATGAATAGTTCTCGAGTCTGATTGAATTTGATTCCTTATTAGAGAGAGTTCCACAGTGCAGAATATTGTACCAGTAATATAATACAGAAATTGCTTCTAGCATGTAAAATGTGCAATTATAATAAGCAAATATTTAACTCCTACTGTGCTCTTGGGATCACAATGTCAATAAGAGACTTAAAAAAATTAATTGTTTCATCAGCCAGAAGCGTCTGAGAAGGGTCCATAGCCAAGGTGGTCTGCCAGGGATCCTCAGCCTACAGAGCTGGGCTTATGAGGAAGGTGATGATTATACTTATAATAAATGAAGGCTGGGATCTGGTTTATGATCAAAATATTGAACATAAAATTAATAAGCACCCAGTTGTGACAGTAATAAATGGCAACGACATTCAGCTGATGGGAATGTCAGAAGAAAATGTGACTGCAATGCACGTGCCTGGAGTTGCCTGCTTGCACACACACACACACACACGCGCACACGTGCGTGCACACTCACACACGGACACTGGCTTCCTTCCCACAGTCGATCCCTTGCAGGCTGGGGTGACTTTCACCAAGGAGTGCTCAGGGCCTCTCACCTCTGGAGCTTTACTTTCGGGGTATGAAAACCAGGGCTGTCACTGCATTTAACCAGCCACAGAAGGTATAACTGTTGTCTGGCTGTTGCTCTGAGAGGTAAAAAAGATTTCTTTGTGACTTCCCCCTTAATATTCCTTCAAGGACTCAGGACAATCTAGACCTGAGGAAGCCCCTGATACAAAATTAAAATAAGAATCGATTTCTCTTCCTTCAGAGCCTCCTGCCTTTCACACAGAGTTGGCACCGCTCTTTGCTTTCTTACTGACTGGTGCTGTGACATGCCATTATTCATGAGCATTTTCAGCAGGAGACAGATGTATGAACTCTCATTTTCTATGGAAGATTTCTTATGGAGCCAGCATTACCAAGCAGTGATTAGATAAGATGACACCATGGGAAATTCAAGATGGAAAAAAAGCCAGAATGGGTATGCCGCAGAGCTGAAACGCTATCAGTCCTTATTGAATGGGCCTTCATCTAGGACATTCAGAAGAATTCTTTTAAACGCACCAGCTCCCTAATGAAGCTTAATAATTGTGATTTGACAATACCTAGCAGCAGAAACTGCATGGATGCTTAATAATAGTGTAATCATTTTCTGTCAGCCATTTGGTTTGCAGCAGAATATGTATGCTTGCATTATTCCATCTAAGATAGAGATATTTATATTTATTGAAATTCTATACTTTTGTATTATGTATCTCTACATTTATGATTTTATTTTTTTAAGGCACGGTTGCACAGATTTAGATTGACTAACACCATGGGAAATTTAGGATGAACCAAAGCCAACGTGCCACTTAAAAGTAGAGCTGAGAATTCATCTGCTTCAATTCCAGTGCTCTTTATGGAAATCAGCTATCTAATCAGGAATCATTTATTGTCACTTTGTAAGAATTTGTGTGTCAGGATGAATTGAGTCATTAATTGCAAATACACCAGTGACATCTTGGAATATGTATATGATATACGTGTATGCATGTGAAAAATGTCGAAGGAATGGGAGGACAATGTGAGACACTGCAACAATGAAGAAATACTGAATATGAAAAGAACAGAGGAATTTAAAAGTAAAAGGTGATTTTAAAGAAAAGGCAACTTTCATATACAGAAAAGGGGAAAGCATAGGTAAGAATTAAATGCTAGATATTCCTATGCTTTTAAACACCTTAGTTACAGAAAACCGCCATAAGTTTCCATTCCATTGCATTATATGAAATGTGTGGATTTTATGGGCTTTCCACTAGTAACTCCTGGTACGTAAGGTAAGCTCCAACTACAGCGTGCAGTGGTGGAACAGCAGGAGAAGGACTGTTCGGAAAAGATGCTTCAGAGGGGTTTCAGATGTTGTTGAAGGGGTCTTGCCTCTTGGAAGTTCAGATCCTCAGATTCTAGTTATGAATTTAGATTTATTTAACTGTTTCAAATGAACTGTGATGAAGTAATATAAACAGAAGGAGTTTATGATAATACGTGGCAGAAATGATGAAACTATTGGATTTTTCAGCAGAGCACTAGGGAAAAATCACTGCTGTATCTTGTGCAACTCTACCAGCAACCTTGAAGGTGATGTAATCTTACAAAAAGCACTGAATCAGGCTGTCAATTAACCTGAGTAGCAATGTATATATATATATATATATATATATATATTAAGTGTTGCATAAACAAGGAGTTTTAATATATAATAAAAAATTGTTAATGTGATGGC
>JANZLQ010000089.1:38904668-38938278 GCA_026212715.1 Elanus axillaris | reverse complement strand
CTCGGCCTGGGCCGGCGGCGGGGCCGACATGGAGCCGGGGCAGCTTCGAGCAGCTTCTCACAGGAGCCGGCCCTGCCGACCCTGCCCCGCTAACAGAAAAACCCACCACACAAACCCATAACAGAGGAGATCCCACTGAACAGAGAGAAAGGATTACTCCTTAAGAGTAGTAATAGTAGTAGTAGTAGTAATAATAATGATAGTAATGATGACAATAGGTTTATTTAATCTTGCCCAGGCAAATAAATTTAGTTTTATTTTGAGGTTTGCTTGGATGAATTTCAGCTGGAGTTGGGGTTGTCAAGAGCCTGAGCCAAAGTCCACTGAAGGCTCCTACCTCATTTTAATGCATATTAGCAGGCTGGGTTCTTAAACCTCAGGTCTTCAGTTTTCAAGATCCTGACTGACACAGATCAATGGATTTTATTCCAGAAACTCAGTTGGGACAGTTAATGCCCATTAAATTGGAGACAGTGGGGGCCAGACAGATGCCAAAGTGCTTTTCTGAATTGGATATTACTTAAAAAATAATTTTGTAGTGTGATATAAAAGTATGGAAGCACTGTATTTAACTATTTGGTGAGACAAGTCAATGAGATAAAGAGGGACGATAAATTAATGCATAATTTGCACATTTATTGAATGACTAATTCGATCTTTCACTCTTTCCAGTCAAGTGAGCCTTTATTTCATGTATAACATACATAAGACCCCCTTCCCTTTACAGTGAAATTAAACTCCCTCCAATCTGTGACCATAATTCTAAATTCTGTAGTGTAGTTGTGCATGTATTCAGAAGGGTACAGGTGTGACCTTGGGGGATTATGGTATAAGTGGAATGAGGGAGTCAGATTTAGACATTTTATTTTAGGCGGTAATAAGATTTTAAGTGCCTTGCGTCTTCTAATTGCCTTTCATGACCCTTTGAAGTTGGGACAAACTGGTTGAGAAAAGCTGCACTAAATAAATCGAATTGTGACTTATTAAAATTAAATTATCAAGGCTTTTCTCAAGGATACTGCGTTTTTGCATCCTTTACTCTGGACAAATATTACTAGAGGGGCAAACCCAGTACACATCAGTGATGGAAGTGAAATCTCGCCCCTTTGAAATAGGTAGATTTGGGGTCACCATCGTTTTGTAAGCAGCCTTCACTCTCACTCCTCCTCATCCCCCCATTTTTTAGCTGCTTGTTCAACACCTCAGTTGCGACAGTAAAACCATGTGCGATGAATCCAGCTGGAGCTGAGCAAGTAGTGTGGGTGCACTGCAGCAAGGAGGCACTTGTACCAGCACCTTTGAGGTCTTGCTGTGTTTTCTTGTCCCCATGTGTGCACTGGCCTTGTGAGAGCATCTGCAACAGTGCCTGTGTCTTTCAAGTGTGATAAAACATTGAATATTTATCAGCCAGCACTCTGCCCGCCAGTGTCTTTTCATTGGAATGACTTCTCTTCCAAGCCCTCAAGCAATTTTTAAGGACCTTTCATTCTTTTAAAACAACCAGTCCAGAAATAAAGGGTTCCTTCATTTTCACCCAACTGCTTTAGGAATAAGCACCGCTTTTGCATGATGGGGAGTATTTAGTTCTGGCAAAACATGGAAGCTCTGTCGGCTCTGAAGTCGGATGCCTTTGGCCACTCAAAGTAGACAATGGTTGTTCTTCTCTTCAGCGAGTAAGAATAGTCATTCCTTGTACTCCTCAGAAAGGTCATGGTCTCCGTTCATAGCCTAATTGTATGTAGGACAGCTATCTTAGATCACATTCAGAGCCTTGCAGAATATATTATTTTCTCTTCCTCGAGAATCCAGTAGCATTAGGATTTAGCTTCCAGTAGGAAACTGGCATTTTAAATGCAGAGATACAAATAACAATCCTTTTTTTTTAAAAAAGGTAACTTATCTAACACTGTAATGCCAGCATCCTATATAACTGGGGATGAAAAAATGGGTTACATAAAAAATTCACTTAGCTATTAATGAAATACCTGTGATGATACTGATATATTTATTGTACACCAAAAAGTACCTTCCACACACAACTGTGTACACATAATATATAC
This sequence comes from Elanus axillaris, assembly GCA_026212715.1. Classification (NCBI taxonomy): domain Eukaryota; kingdom Metazoa; phylum Chordata; class Aves; order Accipitriformes; family Accipitridae; genus Elanus; species Elanus axillaris. The sequence goes on along the minus strand of JANZLQ010000089.1, from coordinate 38,936,218 downwards.
CCAGAATTTCCTTGCTGAAGACACAGAAAGCAAAGTTTTTTAAAGGAAGAATTGCAAATAATGAGGAAGTGTACAGCTGACTTATATAAATACACAAGCAAATACATGTTGATTGCTACTCCATGCTGATAAATGTAGCCTATTGAAAGCTGGGAGAAGGCAAAATGTCTGCTAAATGTTACAGCATTGCTGAATACTAACCAGGAAAGAGATTTCAACTTTATTGTTGGGAAATCCCCGAAGCCTTTGCTGTGCTGCTTCAATAGGCAGCTGTGGCATACGTAGGATAAACAGAACGCTGTGCAAAAAAAAAAAAAAAAAAAAAATATTCTAACAAAGGAGCTCATAATGAAGGCTAACATATCACTGGGCTAAAGGTATTCCTGGTGTAAATATATTGATGTGATTGGTATTGTGCTGCTGATGAAATTGCTGTCATTAGAGCTAGCTGATTTAAATAAGTAAAAAAAGCCAATAACAGGTTGGAAGGGGTTGCTAATCTTTGGAAGCAAATCTCATGCTTTAAAAAATGTATTTGAAAATACAAAAGCCTGAATGAACAGGTAGCGACCTCTGAGCTTATATTAGATAACTGGCAGTCAAGTGGGGAATATATGTGTTCAGGTCACCTGATTTTATTTTCGGACAAAGCGATAATATCTGGAAAAGATATCACTGGATATCACAACTGCATACCATAGTTATCACTGGCCAGGTGATAATATCAAACAGTAGGGTACTAAATGATAATTGCACTTATAGAAATATCTGACTTTGTACAAAGATTTCATAAATACCCCTTTTGCAAGCTTTCAGAGATTTGGGGGTAGTTCAGATTATAACCTTAGAGGTATGTCCAGATCAAATGTGTTCTGTCAGTGTTAATTCAAATATTTGAAAAGCTTCTTTTTTTTTTTTTTAAATTTTCCAGTCATCTGCTATGTTTAGTGACTCTGTTTAGTGAGAAGTACAAAAAACTCCTAAAAGGAATTCTAATATGTGAAAAGGAGTGACTCAAAAAAATCTGTCCTGCAAAGAGGAAATCCAGCATTTCAAAATGTAATACCGTGGGCGAGGAAATACTTAGTGTATGCACAACAGCCCTCATATTTTCCCAGTAGATGTTTTAACACGTTGGATAGTTTAAAAGTTTAAGCCATTCAAAAGTTTTGGCTGTTTGCTGGCTTGAAAACCTGCATTAAAGGGGGTTGAGGAGAAGGCAATTGCGTCTAGGAAGAAAAGCCATACAGAAAGGAGGGTGCTGCAGCAGTTGGGGTTTCCAAGCTTTGAAGATGCAGGTTCATCTCCCCGCAGTGTCCCACGTTTCTCGAGTCACCCTGAACACAGTCACCTCCTCCGAGCTCCAGATCTTTGTCCGCCGGAGGTGAAAGTTGTTCCCTCTCTTGCAGATTTTTTATAAAGCAAAATATGGTCCAGCCTGGGAAGGACCTCTAGGACAGGCACGTTTAACAAGTATGTGATATATGGAGTTTCTTTTTTGGAACACGGATTATAAGTTCACAAACACGTAATGTCATTTTAGCAGCATGGTTTTACCATTTTATATGAAGATTAGCAAACAAAAGCTGAAGGCATGTCTGAACTAAGTGAGAAGGTGTTCCTTTAGAGAAAAACAGACTCACGCTTTTCAAGCTTTCTGGGCTGCTGGATCCAAATTTGAGAATAATACCTACAAACACACAGAAAATAAGGGAGCAGCAGTGTGGAAATTAGTATATTCTAACAGGAAAATTATAAAAAATGCAGCTGTGCTTGCTTTCCCTACTGATCCCCAGCCTTCAAATTCCTCTAAATTAAATTGTAAAATAATGATCTCCTTTTCTCTTTTCTGCTAAGCTACATAGTTAATCCCTGATACAGAAATACATAAAGAATACATATATTTAGGAAAACAATTATTATTAAAATAGAGAAGGCCTCAAACCAAAGTGTTTCCACATTTTCCAGTGCACATTTGAACACAGATCTAAATTGTCTCCCTGGGTCTGTCTTTGTCTAATCTTTTTGTTCATAACCTGATTTTCAGGAGGAAAACTAGAATATGATTTTAACAGGAACAGTCAGTTGTAGCAAACACACATACTGAAATAATCTGAAACAGCCTGTCTGCTTTAGCTTTTTTAAGCTTATGATTATTTTTTCCTGATGATTTCAAATGGCCGCATAGTAAGAACAGCAGACAGGCCTGGAAGAAGACTGTCTCCATTATCAACAGCAGTCGATGCCAGGCTGTTAAATATAACAGAGCTTCTGAGCTTCTAAAGACTAACCGATAGAAGACATTTTAATAACTTTAATTAAAGTTATTCAGGTATTCAGGATTTCCATGACTTTACTGAAGTCACCGATGTCAGAGGAATGCATGTATTTTAAATTTCTCATTTTCTCAGCCACAGTGAACATGGCATTTAAGCACATTGTCAACCTATGTGGCATCATAATTCTTTTTAAATAGGAGTTGTTTATTTAAGAAGAAGCAGTTGCAACTATAGGCCAACTATGGCTCTGCACTATGTGAATTGCAGTGTTGTCTTTTTTGTTTACTGGGAACTACTTCTGACCCGTTTGCAGATGGCAGGTTGTGCTATCCAGTGGCTCTGTCCTCTGGTGCCCTGAAGACATCAAATGATTGAGAAATGCAAAGGACATCTCTTTTTAATAAAAAATACTAAATCATAGGTGATATTTAATTACCTTTTCTTCCAAACTGCATTTTTTGTTTTTTAACATGCCCTCTTTCTCTCCTGCCTCTCCTGCCACCAGGTCAAAAAGAAAACTAAGGGATAAAAAAAGATTCACAACAAAGAATTATTCTGGGACTTTTGAGAGAAACCGGGATATTTATGGATTTATTATATTCCCTGTGATAACAAGTTTCTGAGATGTTGGTACACTGTCAAATATTTTTCAAGGTTAACAGTTTAGGGACACAACTATGTTGCAAGTTGTCTGCAAGATTAATTAAGGGTATTTCAGAGATATGGGAGAAAAATTATTCCAGCAGCTCTTACAGTGTGAGTAATCCCAACTCAAAGAGTATCTCCCCTTCATTTCAGACACCTTTACAGAAAACATTCCCATGTTTAAGTCATACTCGGAAGCAAATAAAATGTACATGTTTGGGCTGAGATGCTCGGTGATGGTGAGGCAATTCTAGACACAACCCATACAGTTGCTACCTGCTAACAACCGGAGCAGGGATGGCCCCTCCAGAAAGGTTATTTTTAAATAAACTTTTCTCTGGGCCAGAAAATACCAGAAGATTGCAGAGAGGCAATGAAGGCAGATGCGAGAGCCAGGCTCAGTGGAGCTCCCCTCTACATTGACAGCCGCTGGGCAGGCACCGGGAGGGCAATGGGGGCCTTATAGTTCAGTGCTGATAGCAAAATTATTAGGCCAGTTACTCAAAAGTCAGAGATTGTCTGTGAAAATAACTGCAAGATGTAGAGAACTGTGAATACTAGAGGTCTTAAATAAAGGAAATAAAACCACCAACAACGCAGCACTTTAATCAAAGCACTGCAACCAATATACATATCTATCTATCTATCTATAATCTGATATTATTTTTAATCCTTTTTTTAAATCCCAGTCACTAATGAGGGATAATGCTGGATTGAAGAGGGCCAAAGAGATTTATTGATACAAACTCAGAGACATTGCTGTAAATCAGGACAGTGAAGAAGTATGCCACTGCTGGCTTATGTTCTCTTCCTGCAAAAGGACAGGGATGAATGAACAAGTGTCTGAATGAATGACTGAATAGATGAATGAATGAAAGAATGAATGCATAATCAAATAAATACATTAAAATACATTGCCAACTTGCTGGGCTCGCATAGCAAGGGAGCTCTTCAGGGCCTTTGTAAAAATCCGGGCAACGGTGTCCTCACTTTTATTATAAATTAAAATCTGCTCAGCCCAATCCCTCTGAGTGTTTACCAAAGGTCAAAAGGTGCTTTGCCTTTGGAAAAACCACAGGCTTTGGCTCTCTGTGCTATCAAACCTGCAGCCCCGTAGAAGGCCCCTTCCCGATCAGGAGCACCGCACTCCCGCTGCTCTGCCTGGCCACGGATCCCCAGGAATCCCCGGGGCCACCACGCTGCTGGCGCGGCAGCGCAGTCCCCGTGGCAGGACAGATTTTGTGCAATCGTCAGCCTCTTTCCCCCTTCCCTGCAGCGCCGAAGGGCCACAACCCCAAAACCAAAGCGGTATCTGTGATACCGCTTTGGAATTTAACATGAGGGTTGCACGCTGTGTATCAGGGTGACATCTGTTTCTGGGCAAGAAGGAAACCTGGTGGAGACCTTATAGGTACCCGGCGAGGGTTCTAGGCTTTTCTTCAAAAGGTGCCCGCTATGCAAAGAACACACCAAATGCCTCTGCGAGCTCCAGCTGGCAGAAGCCACGTATCTGGCTTCATGGGAATAGTTTTATTCCTTTTGAAGAGATTGTAGTGATCCAAATTTATTTATTTTATTTTTCTGAAATCCACCTCTGTTTTGAACTTTGTGATCTGATTAGCTGAAGGTCACCCGCGTTTCATTCTCCTTCCCTCTGCTTGAGAAAAACACTGCTGTAACGAGGACCTTGAGGATGAAGCTCTTCTAGCTTGAGACGAAGGTCCTCCAAATGAGAAGTGCAGAGCTATGACTGCCAATTTAATTAGCTTTCACGCATGCATACCCAGATGGAAGAATTTTTGGAAGGAAAGAATATATTCAATATGAATAAACTACTTTATTTTTTAAATACCTAAACCAGCAGTTTTATTTCCCACTGCTAATACTTCTGTCAGTCAGGTCAAGGATAATGAACCAAAATTCTAGGAAGGCTCACCCAAACTTTGGCTTTTCTTATTGAAAATATTCCCATTCATAAAACCTACATCTGCAAATACAAAATCAACAGTAAAATGTTTGCCTTATCTGTGTCCGCATTTCTCCAAGGAGAGATGATTTTAACCCAGTTTTCACTTACAACATTCTGCTGAAGTTTCTGAAGGAAAAACAAGTCTTCTAAACTTTGTTACTGTTATTATTATTACCTGGGGGTAAATATATTCTCTTCTGTTAATAGACCCAGTGTTTTCATTCCATAATAAAAACTTTTTCCATATGTGTCTCCATTCATGGTTTAGATTAGTTCCTTCCCCAGCTTTTGTAAGACAGTCTTTTTTCCTTCTAATGAAAAGGAAAAGCACAAAACTCCAACCCTATAAGGGAACATGGCTTCTGGAATAAAATAAAATGAAAAAAGTACGTATTATGAAAAGTATTAGAGATGTACAAACATCAAAGTGCAATGTACTTTAGCAGGACCCAGGTTACGGGTTTTAAGAAACTGCTTCCAGCAGATAAAACAACTGCTAAAAGCAGGTGTTTATTCTGAAAGCTCCAGCGATGTTTTTCTGTCATGTCTCATTAAATCATTTACACTGCATCATGCTATGTTACACCACATCATGTTAGTACATATGGTGAAGAAACCAAAGCGGAGTAACATGATGTGACAGACAACATTTAGCAAAAATATTCACTTATTTGACTCAGATACTTGCTATCAGTTTGAATCAGGGAGCGTGGTTCCAAATGAAGCTGACAGATGGACGTGAACTCACCAAGGAACAGCATCCAATGCAAATCTGAAAGTTTTTTGTCATGTACCTGGTACTGGTCCTGTTGATGGTTACTACTGTCCTCAGCTCCTCTTTCTCAGAATTTTCTTCCCTGCTCTAAGTAGTTTGACTAGTTGGTTGTCATTTATTTTGACATAAGTCATGACTTTCACATGAGGGACTAATGACATCTTGGTATACTTGGTATAGAAGTGCTGTTAAATGGCAGTTGATGGAATTGCTGTAAACAGTTTTTATATGAGTGAAATTGTGAATGACACAAAACAGAGCATTGGGACTCTGTATTTATGTATAAAGGGACTATTTTAGGTAGCAAGAAGCTTATCCCTTAAGGCACCTATATTTTACAGTGTGGCAAAGTCATTTTGATGGACTTAAAAATATTAAGACTTCTTTATTGCTCTTGGAGGAATTATTCCTTGGTAATACTTCTAAAAAAGTTGAGGAAAGACGTGCATGTTTATGAAGATAAGTAAGTAAATCAAGTAATCAGGTATAAGCCAGGCAGCTGTGGCACAGGCCTTGCCATACAAGGATTTTTATAAGCCTCAGTCCTGACCTAGATGACAACCTCCAAGCCATGGGGGACAGGTCCTGGAGAGCTACAGAGCTTTGGTACAATCTGCTGTCCTAGCAGAAATGAGGATGAGAGAACCTCGTTCTGGGTATCTAAGAGGGCTTCAGCGATGCTAGTGAAGATAACTCAGTGGCATGAGGCCTGGCTGTTGAAGTATGAAAAAATTTGCATGTGGACTTGAAGACTATCCTTTTTCTGGTGATGGAGCCCAAGAGATAGGCCAAGATGCCAAGTAATTTTTTGTATCCCACCAATATGGAGCCATAGTGGTAAATGTGTAGATGCAACTCTAGAGGAAAGAACAAGACAACGAAAAGTTTGCAGGATTCTGAAAAGAAAGCTATAGATGTCAAAATGTAAGTTTGTATTATGGCAGTAATTCACAGGATCTGTGGTTCTTTGCCTTCCCACCCCTTGCAGAGGGAATTTTAAAGACTTCTCATTTGGCCATTTGCTGTTCAGTCTCAATCGGCAGTTTGCAACATTTGTCCAGAGGCATTTTATAAAACTAGCAATAATGCTAATGGTTGGAAGATGCACCTAAGAAATACGTGTGCCCATTTCATGGCTGAAATGCGCACAACGTCCCTACATGTTCATGCAGGTAGCAGCACACTGCCCAAAAGGAGCTAAGGAAAAAAGGTATAATTGCAAAAGAAGAAGAAAAAAGGAACAATGCTAACTGTAAGTTTACTTTGGTCTGTGCCATCTTGTCCAATATTGTTAGAATGTATTATATTCGAGGAATTAATTCAGTCTGGCTCACGGGAGATTTGGGAAACAGGACTGTTTTGCATGAGCCCCCAAAACGCTCGGTGAATCCCCTGCCAATGCTTGCTCTGCGGGCAGCCAGTATTACTGTATTTTGTGCTGACGTTGTTCACTCTTCTCAGGAAACCTCAGGAGCCTTCTTGCCTCGGGCAGTCTCCTGAAGATGTGATGGGCTGAGATCTTGCATCAGCGATCAACAGTTCCTGCTGCCTTGTCTGTAAGCCGAGTGTGGGCTGGTGCCTCCATGGGGATGCAGAGCTGGGAGCACTGGGAGGGGAAGCCCCGGCATGGTTGGGTTCCCCAAAATGCAATGTGATAGTGGGGTGGGAGGCTTCTCCCAGCAGCCGAGGAGAGCTGACATGAAGGAATCCTCATCCAAAGGGTAGGTCACTGCTCTCGGTGAAACAAAACCCCAAAAGGCCCGGAGGTCCGATACCCAAAGAGCCCACGTCCACCCTGAGAAGCTGCTAAGCACCGAGGAGCCCCATCTGCTGCTGTCTCTGCAGGTTTTGCACATCCCTTTTATGCTCAGTCTGGATGTGAGCCTTTACCAGCCATTTACTGAAGTGCCAGAATGCATAAAGAAACGCTGCTTCTTGCTCTCGGTCACACCAGCCTCTCCAGCAGCTTTTAAGTAAAGGTTTCTGCCTATCTGCCTAGGCAAAAGTGTCGTACCTTGCACTTGCTTTGAGAGCTTGTTCTGGTGTGTGAAGGTGTTTTGTGAAAAGAAATCCTTTGAGCAAATGTGTTATTCTTTTCTTACCTGATGGAAAATAATAAAAAAGTGATTAAATAATTAATACTGGATGTTGCTTAACAGTTGCTAAGAGGCTTACTTAATAATTTTCTGAAGCTTTTTTTCCCTAATTTAGGAATAAAACCGACATAATTGAGCATGCTATTCTGAAGCTGCAAATAACACTCTGAGGAGAATCGAAGGAAACACGTTTCTTTGATTAGAATATTTTCCTCATTAACAGGATGTTCAAAATAAAGCGAAAATATTTGATGCACAGAGCCTATGGCAGTATCAAGTTAACACTGATGTGCTCCCGCATTTTACCTCATGTTTACTAATCAATCAAAAAAACCTCTTGCTGGCAAGAAAGGTCACATCTTTCATCACAAAACTGCAACTTTTTGACAACAAACAATTGAAATTTCACTATTCCATTTAAAGTGGATTTCAGTGTGGAGACTGAAAGCCCAAGGTAGCAGGATGGTGGGCATGGGGTTAGATAAACAAGCAGAGCTGTCCATCTAGATGTTGGGTGCCACATACTCCGAGTAAGGAGACGGTCTCAGCTGTATCAAAATATGATGCTATCCTAAAGCAGTGGTATCCAAGTTCAGATTATTTGGAGGAGAAGATAAATAATGTTTGGGTAGGTCTTGGTGTGCGGTTTTGGCTCAGAATCTAGTGTCGGGGTTAAGATACCTGTGCCTGTCTGGCTCAGGGTGCCTGGAGGATGAGCTAGCCTCCCAGGCATGCCAGCAACAGCGATATCCCATGTGTTAAGCCATGTTCCTCCTCCATATACTCTTCTCTGGTTTATCTCAGGATAGAAAAAACGCTCTGTGCCTCTACCAGGGCCTTCTAGTTCTATTCCTTCTCCAACAATTTTTTTAAAGACTTGTATCTTGATAAAGTGAATTTTCTTGGCAGTTGGAAAAAAAAAAAGACTGTATTTTCCCAGATAGAAAATACAGCCTGATAGTTTCACAAGCAAAATAGTCCCCATTCAATGTCTTCTTTTTTCTCTCCCCTTCCCATTTGTTCTCTATGAGTAGAGGAGCAGCCCTGCTGTCCTTTCTCAGCGGAGTACGGGAATCCCTGCCTCTCTGGGAGCGGTTCCCACCCATCCGCGGGTGCAGACGGGAGCTGGACCAGGGGCTGCGAGCAGATATGGCCAGAGCACACAGCTCAGCTCTCCTCTCCACCATCTCCTTGGCTCTACTGCGAGTTAGAGTCATGCCCTTGAAAGAGCTGGGGTGAAATCAGAGAAGTGATCACCAAGTTTCACCGGTTTTGTTGGTTTTCCTTCCCCTACACTGGTTGCACAGACATCAGGCACCTCCAAGGAGTCTCCCAGGCAGTGACAATAGCAGGACGCAGACTCACCCCTGGCTGGGATTTACACCCTCAGTCTCCTGGAGAAATCATTGATATGAAAAGATGCACACATTGCCTGCAGCTACAGCACATATTGCATGGCATGACACACACATAAGTGAGATTAATTTGAGTTCTGGGCATCATTAGCTCAATTAAAACTGTGATTTTTTAGTTCAGACCTACAGGCCATTGCGGAGAAGAGTAATCATAAGACAGAAACGAGTTCCCTAGTTAAAAATTAATTCCCTAGACTAAAAATATAATCAAACGATGTCTACAGTATTTTATGAAGAGCTGGGAGGATAATAAAATTTAAGGCAGTGCAACATTTGCATTTTGTTCGTTTCTATCCACATTTTTCCATAGACTGCCTTTCTGTGTGCTTGTTAATCACATGCACTGCTACAGTCCTGGCATTTTAAGATCACTGTTCGCATCAAGATTGAAAGGAAACTAATTACAATCGCATTTCAGGGTGGTTGTTTAAAGCTCGTACAGCGCTGACTACAGCACGGGAGCCTTGACCTTTATTTGTAAGCATGAAAATAAGGTAAAGATGAAAGATTGCTTTTCCTCCAGCTCATATGCAGGGATCAGGAGGCCCTCTGGAGAAGCAGAAATGTGGGAAGTCCCTGCACCATCTCTCTCCTCGCCTCCTCTCCCATGCTGGCAGCAGAGGCCAGTAGTGCTATGCAGAAGCTGCGCTCCACTGCAGCGAGAGGTGAATGAAAGCACCGCGTTATTTTGCAGGAAGAACATGCAATGAATTAGCAGACCCCAGGAGCCTGGCGTTTTGACCCCCATCCGGAGCTTTTTAGTTAACGGTTGGCATTGCCTAGTGCGGCACGCCACGCTCGTGAGACCATCGAGGTATCGACACGTGCGGGCTACCTGTGGGCGAGAGCTGCAAGCAGTACTACAGTCTCTTCTGCCGCTCCCGTTATGGCTTAATAACACTAAGAGGATCTAGATGGATGATGCACTGGGGCAGAATAAGGTCCCCCTAACCTGAGGAAGAACCTGAGGATAATGGCATCTCTGATTTCATTCAATGCGAATGCATTTAGAGCATGCGGAATGGCAGGTTTATTCAGTAGGTTTCACCTGCTTCTGTGTCCCTGAATTTTCAAAACTATAATCTTAGTAAATTTGTACTATGCTCAAAATAAGCCGAGAGGTAGTTACACAAACAGGTTTCAGCCCAGGAGCTGCCGATGTGGTATTTGCTCTAAATGCTCCTTTCAGTATCATTACCCGGCATTCAAAGCCTTGCTATGGTAAGCGCCAACCCCCAAAGGATCTCCTGAGCTTGCATCCTCCCCGTGTTATCGCAGCTCTGCACCGAAATGAGTTCATTGAAGAAAAGTACACCAGCACTGAACTGAAGCGATCACATTCTCCTCTTGTATTCAGCACTGTATTTACCCTGCACAATCATTTTATTTGCCAGGCTCCATTTTCTAGCAGAAATTACTGTTGGAGCCCTGAGGTTCGGTGAGTTTATTGGCAGTATCTGCCAGGTAATTTGTATCTCCCGGTTGGAAAAGCTCTATTTAGGACATTAAGCAATGCAAGAAGGGAAACGAATCTCCCAAACCCCTCCAAACCACCCTCTCCGCTCAGCACGCTGCAGGCAGAGGACCCTGCTTGCCTGGTCCGTGCTGAGGACGCAGACCCCGGCGTGGGCACTGCTGGGGACCCGGTTGCCATTCGAGCCGAGGAGCAAAGATGGTTTCGCAAAACTTCCGTAGTGGATTCTGCTTCTGTCTACGGTCTTCAAAGCAAAAATTCACTCAGGCAAATATTTATAGAAACTAGAGAAAAAATAAAGACTAGTGAAAGCTGCTGCAGTGAACTTCTAATTACATCCACAAAGTGTTTATGAATAAATTTATCTATTATTTGTCTAGTTCTAGCACTGCGTATGCTTTGCCTTGTGCTGTTACAGGCTGAAGAAAACAATATGCAGCATGAAAATGAAAACAATTTGACTTAATTATTTACACCATTACCACCCCTTTGAATTAGGACCTCCATTTCTTCGGTATTTTGTAAAATTTAACTGGTAATTATGCTTGCTTACTTAATTTTATTTATCTACTACTACAATAAGATCAGAAGAAAAAAACCTACCAGAATGCCAAGTGCCAGCTATGTCCCCTAATTGTAAATGTTGCTTTTAAGCTTTTATGATAAAAATGTAGTATTTTGTACCATTTCCTTTAAAGTGTAGCTGGCTATGCTCCAATACTATTTAAGTGTAAACAGGAAAAGCCTTGGAGGACAAGTAATCATACTTAAATGACACAAAGATCATTAAAATAATGTTCCAAAACCATGGCAAAATTAGACATTGCAAGACTGTTTTCTTCTCTGAAGTGTTCCACCAGATGGTGAAGAGTGCTGAAATAGTAGATCTGAGCGAGAAGGAAAAACATTTCAACAGTTCTCTCAGGCTAGTGCCATACAGCATGCACGGGTCCCATCTGAGCTTCTCTGAAGTGGCAGCTCACACCTTGGCTTAATCAAACATTCAAGATAACATCGAGGTGTTCGAGTGAAGCTCAATGCTGAATCACAGTCTGGGAAATCCCTGCTTTATTCTATTAAAGTTGTCAACTAGATTTATTCAGAGATGAGAACAAATGAGTGTGTCAGCATAAGTTATTGCGGTAATTTGTGAAACTCTTAATGAGATATTTTCAGAGCTCATAAAAAGGAAGAGCTATGTCATTAAATTACTGCACAATAAGTGCATTTTGATACAGGAAAAGAGTTGGGTTTTTATCAGAAATGACATCCTGCATCAGTGGTAATGCATCAGTGAGCTATTAGTATTTAAATACAAGGGTCTAACGACCATCTCAGAAAGTCAGTGCTTGTTCATATAAATGGGAAAATGTTTGTGTATGTTAGCTGCTATGCGAAATGGCCCCAAGTGAGATGACTCTGCACCTTTATCACTAGACATGTTCTCTTCTGAAGGACTTGACAAAGTCCTTTTCTACAGGACTTGCTATGCCTTCAGATGTTACTAGCTTTTTGCAGGCTTTATCAGTAGAAATACCTAGAAAATCGTAATTACTTATTAAAAGAACCTCTAAGTTTGCTTCTTAAATATTTATAGGAAATTCTTCTCTCTTGACTAGGGGTTTCTACATGTAGGAATATTGGTGAAGCCTCAGTATCTGCCAGCCAGCCATCCGCTCCTGAACCTCTACTCTCTGTTAACACATATATTTTGGGGAATCCGTAAATGAACCAGGTGAAATATTTGGAGGTTCTGAAACCATTAGTGGTTTCTGCTGACCCATTACCAATCCTAGCTCCCTATGGAAAGGCCTGCCACATCCTGGGAGAGAGCCATAAAGCTACTGGAGCTGCAAAGCCACAGTGGGGACAAGAGCTGTCCTCTGGAGTAGAGGATTTCTCTCCCATCAGCTGAACACGAGTGTCTGGGCTGAACGATGGGGAAGAGCATGTAAATATACTTCCAAGCTCCCCACCTGCCAGAAATGTTGGGTTTCTCAACCATTTCCTAGGGAACATATGTGGCAAATCCAGATCCACAGGAAGACTCATCCATTTTTGAGAAAAGAGACTGAAATGGAAGGTGACTTCATTCCCGATTGGCAGTCGTTCTAGTTCCATGCTGAGCAAGGGAACAGCCTCTTATTCACTGTATTACATATCTTTGCACTGAGTACTCCTAATGTCCAAATAACAGCCTGCATGCTGCATTTGCTGTACTTCCATTATACGGAGTTAGCAATGAAAATAAAGCAAAAGTCCCCCACCACTTTCCGTATATCCCCATTCAAAGAAGATTCAGAAGAGGGGTTTGCAAACTGGAAAGGATGAATATAATTTTACCGATCCAGTTTATCGGTTTCCATCCAGCATATCCGCTTAAGTAAAAAGCTTGTGCATGGATGGTTTTCAATAGCCTGTGTTAAATGAATGGCTGATTTTAGCCCACTTCCTTGGGGACAGATGAGCACTCGATGAGCTCATGTTACTGTAGGTAACATTAACTGTCATCCTTACCATCCTTCTCAGGTGGGTGCCTTGGCATAGGATGGAAAGCGTCCCACAGTCTTAAAAACTAATCGTGTTCTGAACGGCTGTGAGCTTGCACTGATCTCCAATGTTATTTCCAAGGTAAATAACCTGGGAGAGCCAGGTCTCAGGGAGGCTCTGTGCCTCGGTTTCCCATTTGTAAAATAGCAGTACAAGGACATTGGTAAAACGTTATTGTATTTTCCCCTAACATGGATTGTTTTCTTTCTAGAAGGGGGTCTTCTAGGAACACCAAATCTTTCTGAAAACTTGATTTAAAAAAAAACCACCTTGACAATAGTTGGTAACCTCTCTGTCTTCAGCAAAGGCTTTACTCTCCAGTCTCAGCTTAATTATGTTTTTGGAATCGTATCATGGAGGCCTAGATGAAACTCTTTGTGTTCAAGAAAGCTGCTCCACGTTTGGATTTGCTCTGACAGAAGCCACTGTCCTCAGTACTATAGTGCCAATATGAAGTGCTTCAAACTGGCAACGCTCCAGTTGTACATCTATTTTATATTCTGCCTAAATTCCAGGCAAAATATCATTTCTTATACTTAAATACTAATGCCTTTGAGGGAGAAAAAAAAGCCTGGATTGAGCAGCAGATATATCAAACCCAAATCCTTTCATGTGCTACGCCGCTAAGAGCTCCGTCTCCACCAGCCAGCAGAGGTTGCTCTGATGTTAATGATTAATCACGGAACTTATTTTCAGTAATAAAGCACATGAAGGAAATCAAACACAAATATTGAAATGATTAAATGATCTACGAGCCAGAATGATATGAAATGTGCTATGTGTGAGTAGCTTGTGAAGCAGCAGTCCATAGCCCATGTCTTCTGGACAACCTGCTGCCCGCGGGGTTTTCCAATGCCGTGTTGCAGCCGCGGCGGCCAGGCAGGCTCCAGGAGCAGCAGGCCATTGCCAGCACATCACTCGGTCAATCCTGCTTCCCATCAGATTCTGAGAACTGGGATTCCTGTTTTAGCATGTAGATTCTGTCACTCTGGCCCTTAAAAATCGAGGTTTTGTTCAACGAGGAGTTCTGTTGATTTTAATTGTATGCCTGAATTGAAATAAAAGAAACAGATTATTTGCTCTTATTTACCAAACACGATTTTTTTTTTTCTTTCCCAGTTATTAATTTCCTTAAATGTAAAGTGACATCTCTAAAATGAAAACTGTTTATTGCTTGCCAGGAGCAAAGCCTGCTTAATTTAAGAAATTCAGAATTAAAGCTTTTGAAGCATATCAGGGCATGTTTATAAAACAATTATCATTGCAAATGTTATCTCTGCTCAATACAGCCTCTTCAGGCCACCACCAAAGCCTGAAACTTCATTACCAGTCTTCCCCAACCCAAAATGTTTCATCAGTTGCAAAAAATCAGGTCATCCGTTGAATGCAACTTTCCTGTCTCGACCCAAGCATTCAATACCAAACCGAACCAATCTGGAACACATTTAACACTGAAAAAAAAATTAACTTAGTGTTTAAAATTAAGTAGTAGGCTCATTATTAATAACTGACAGCAGACAAAGGAGTGCAGTGACCTCTCCAACAGAGCATTTAAATCTTTGCACAACATGCTCTGCTTGTGCTAGGCTGGTTTCACAAACAACAGCTGTGTTGTTCGTTAACATATGAATCCCCTTGAGGTAATTTGGAGGAGCCAAATGTGCTAAACTAAACACCTCATTAAAACAGTACTTTAAAAAACAAAACAAAAAAACCCCCCAACCAAACCCCAAACTAATTTCGCATTCCACTTTTGCATGTGGAGATGCTCGGTGGAGAATATTCTATTATATGGAATTCATTCATCTGTGTTGCTGGAAATAGAGGGTTTTAAAACAAGTAATATGGGGTTTTCTCTGCTAAGATGCACTTGAGATTAAAGTGTCTTTGAAGTGTATTCTGTCACAAAGAAGCAATTAACTGAGGACAATAATGTTTTCTTTTCCTCCCGTTACTAATCCGTAGGCACAGGCCACAGGATTGTACAAAAATATTCAGGACCCGGTTTCTCTTGAGTCTGGGGAAGCGAAGAGACACAAGTGTCCCTGGGGCCAGAGTGCTCCTCAGGAGAGCCTTGCAGAGATTTTCAGGAGGGTCCTCTCTAACAGACATTGCTGGCAGAGGAGTCTGCTGCAGGTCCAGGCAACCGCGCAGAAGACGTACAGTCCGAAGGCGCTGGCAGAAACACCTCCTCCCCTTGTTCCCACCGGCTGCAGAGGGCTCAGATGCCTTGGGCGAAGCTTGCCACCAAGAATAACTTCTTACTATCCTTTTTTATTTGTCCCCAAGGCTACTTGTATTATTCTGGTAGTATAGAGTTTCATAAGCTCCTCGGTGCTACTGCTAAAATTCCCTTCTGGAAAACAGCCCCTCCTGCTGCTCTGTGGAGCTCCTGGGATGTGGCTGTTCCAAAAAAATCACAGAAAGTCAGACTGCTTTCCCGAAACTCACGTTTTCTTCTCTGTCTCCAGCTGAATTTGTTGGTGACTGGAAGAAGGGATATGACTGACAACACGTTTCTGATCGTCTACAGGGAATCTTACAAGAGTAAGCCACCAATAAAAGCATTGAGTCCCCAAAACTGCCTGTCTCCAAAAATATGTAAATTAGTCACCCCCTTTTTTTTATCAATGGTTTACTATTTTCATCAAGAGTATTTTTTTAAAATAGATGCTCATAGAATTTATTAATTCCTAAATGAGGCTACAAGTCTCTTTTAAAAATTTAGATGTAGTTTCAGATTTTGATAATGATCTAAAAGACAAATGACTGGGAATTTTTTGCTCCTACAGTCTTATGAAGCAACAGCCCTTTTTCCTTCAGAAAATTACACTTTGTCCTGGATGACCTCAAATTAAAGGGTGCCAATAGGTTAGAGCTTTTGGATTTTTTTCGTTGTCTTCCTCCAAAGATCTTCTTTTACTCTTCCACCCACATGTATTTTGTGTTTTCCATATCAGGAAAGACATCAACTGAATTAGCAATGACAATTTGGAACTTCCATAAGAAACACTTAACATGAATAAAAGCAGCAGAAATTGTGAAACACCAAGGTACTTACGCATACTCCATAGTTGTTATCATCTCTTTTAAAGCCTTTATTCCTGAAACTTAGGCAAGGAACTTGGTTTTATGGAGACGAAAAAAAATCCCTCACCTACTATCTTATTTTTGTTCGCTTTAAAGCATAGCTTTATAATGCGTTGGAATTTCCTCAAGGTTTTGTAAATACTCGTCTGAATTCCTCCCAGGTATTAGTATGTCATCCAAAAACCAGAAAATACTATTTATTCTCCGCAGGACTCAATCCATTCTTCTTTGAAATCCTGCAGGTAACTGGCTCCCCCCCAGGGTAATCTTTCATACTTCAACAGGCACGTATGTGTGAGTTCAGTCAGAATTAGTATTTTTTTAAAATTCTGATTCCTATGTTGCTGCCAGGCTTTGGACAAGCGTGGTTTGGAAAACTCTATTCCCTCTGCCAGTTTTATAAGTAAATCCTGTGGTTTGGGGATTTTTAATGGGCACACTGAATGCAGCTCATGCCCTGACTTCCCCATGTAAAATCATTCCCACTCTTCCAACCCCTGCTATTGCTTTTCCACGGTTTCTTTGCCTGTGTTCAATACAATTATACCTTTAACAAATGTAAATGTTCTTACCGCTTTTCCTTCAGCACAGTTTTTGGCTTGGTTAATTCAGCTTTGACTCTTTCTTTTCCCCTTGGCATTATAATGCTACGTTCCAACCTAGCTCGAAGTTTTGTCTAATTTTTAGAGTTTAACAGCTCACGTCTGTAGGCACCGAGAGCCTCCTCGCTATGTGACCTGCAATAAATGCAGGCAGTGGTCCTGCCCTTACCGGGCTTAGTGCAACCCAATTTATGACAGAGGTGCTGTGAGATAACCTTTGAGATCATCCAAGCTGTGCCATTAGCATCTTCACTCCCTCCCACCCTCCCGACATGGTGCAATCAAGCCCATTGATTTTTAAATGCTGGCCCATTTTGTAGACTTAAATTGAGCTCAACAGCTTCTCTAGTGGCAGTTCCTTCTTCTACCCAACATCCAGCAGCTTCTTTCTCAGTTTGGGGAATTATACGCGAAGAACAAATTGATTTCTGAGAGTCTGTTTCATAGAATTACCATAACAACAAGCACAGTCATTTAAAGTGTGCCAAAAATTCAGAGTTTCTAGCTGGTTTCTGAGATGCGACTTAAACTGTTCTATTCAGGAATTTGTGGTAGACACACGATGTTTTGCAGAGGCTTCGTAAGGACTTCAGAATCCATCTCGCTGCCTTGCAGAAAGCCTGAGACTTTGAGCATTGCAACTGCAGCATAAATCTTTAAACTGTAGGTTTACTGGTAAGCAAAAATTCCTTTGCATAGCTGTATTTTCAACAGCATTTGCATAAAATACAATCCAAGAATAAGAAGGTTTTGAAATCTTTCTCTCTTTTCATTTATCTGGAAAGTTTGTCATACGTGGCTTTTTTATCTACGAACTTTTTAAAAAAAATCCTTTCATTGCTATTTTTCTGATGAATTAAAAGAAAAAAAAAATCCCCACGAAACAGATGCAGAAGACAGTGGCAATCTTTGTGAAGAAGCAGCTTCAAAGCTGTACTTTATTTACTGGAAAGCTATCATCTTGGATCCTAATACAAACCAGAGTTTCAGCTGAGCCTGCCATACAGTTGCAAGCTTAAGTCATAACCCAAGCAAAACCGAGAGATTCAGATTATTTACTTCCCCCTAAAACCGGTAAACAAACACACTTAGGAGTGAGAACAGCTTTTCACCCCCAAATGTATTTCCAGATTTCCTTCTTCACCTCTGCATTACTCAAGTAGCAGCAGATTAGGGCAAAATCACTAAAAATGCCTACATTTACACTGTGCTCGAATATAACCTCTGACTCCTGTGCAGTCACTTCTGATTTACGCTGGTAAAGAAGACTTGTTTCAAGGGATGTACAAACCCCATCACTCCCCTTAATTGGCTTTATGCCCAGAGGATAGATTTGGGGATTTTTGCTTCTGGACACAATCTTCTTCTAGAAGGTCTCATTTGCTCCCCAAAATGCAGGTCCATCACGGCGCAAAGGCTGTGCTAGCCCGCAGGAGCAGTACAAGGAAATTTTCTGTATTTCCATGGTTTTGGAGAAGTTTTCTATAACCTGGAAATCTGAAGAGTTCTTTCTTGCTTATTTTCTGTCTTTTATTTTAAAGCTAAACCATCGCCTAAGTTCCTCAGGCCTGTTTCTGCCTGTAGTCAGTACCACCGAATAGCAACTTACTCTCCTCTGACAGGCAAATCTGGCTCTCGGAGCTGCCCTGCCTTGCTCTGAAAAATGAAATTTCATCTGAAGAGTTTCCATCAGCTCCTATGTTTAACTGTGTTTCTCCCGCTCTCGCATAGAGAGCAAAAAAAGAGCAAACCCTCAAAAAATTGATTAAGTGCGAACTGACACGTGTCACACCAAAGTTAACCATTGACTGTGAGTAAAATAGATTTAAAAGTCTTTTCAGAGCTGTAAGATTCTAGAGGAAGAGATCACATTACTTACTTTTATATTGCCATAAAGCTACGGAGACATATTTTTTCTCTTGTGTGTTTTGAAAGGATCACGACTGTGTCCTAGGGCCAAGTCAGTTCATAATAGCAACCTTCCACTGATAATAAAACCAAACATGACTATTATTAGGAAATAATTGAGAATTAATAAGTGTATTTTTTAGAATATATTACTGTGACTTTTTATCTTAGAGAGCCAGATTGAATTATAGAAATACTTTCACCTTAAGAAGATGAAAAATACCAGTTTTTTGGTATTTACTAAAACTCACTTCATTGTCCATAGAGTACTATTGGATATCTCAGTTTTTCATGAAATAAAAGAGCTGAAAGATTTTTAATTAAGTGAGAAACAAATAAATTCAGGCCATAAGACAAGCAGGTCATATATGCATGAAAAAAACCCCAATAAATAAAGAGAGGATTAAATACTTGCAAGTTGTTCAATGATGAATTAAATAATGGTCCAAATACAAGCTTTCCTTGCCCTCCCTGCTCAAGATTTACACCACTAATCAGCCAATTTTCAAATCCTTAATACACTAAAGCATTTGCCTTTAAGGCAGCAGTAATTTAAGACTGCTATCAAAATGAATGTTTTCCCATTAGGCAAAATAATTATGTCATATATTCTAACAGTGTCTTTGGACTTAAATCTTTTTAGTGAAGGCAACTGTCAGTCAGCTACAATTTGGTCGAAAATCTTGATCAAAACCCACTGCATATAGCGAATGCAAATAAAAAGCGACTTTTCTATGTACCACAGTAACTCAAGACCGTTGGTAAAAATTAACATCTAAATGACAGGTCACATGTCATCATACAGGTCTGGTGGATTTTGAGGAAGGCATTTGAATGTTCATTCATCTATTTTGAAGCCAGCATCAGTACCTGTGCAAATTTCAAGTCCGCAAATCTGTACAGCAGAACTAACTCATATATTTTACTGTGACTTTTCATGGCGTTGTGGGACAGTAAAACCTTACAGTCTATGATTACTTGTTTGATGATTTTGAAGTCCTTGGCCCACACGAGACATTCTTTACTGCCCCTTGCTCTTACAGAACAAACACCGAGCATTTCTGCTTGGCATGTGCTTCAAAACTCTCCCCAAAGTAAGAACTTCGGAAAAGTGAAGGGGATTAATTCATTACCTGTCTGGTGTTCTGGGCCATTTGAAAACAGAAGCTTTGCCTCATTGAACTGAAGCTTCCACTTAGCATTATACTTTGACTTTCCTATGGTTTAATATCTCTTTAGCTCTTCTTTGGGGAGCAGTTTGTCTGCAGGGAAGCTGCTGGCCTGTAAGGCAATTCTAGGCAATCCCATGGGAGAGCCAGTGGGGCCACAGGGACCGTCTGTCCGGCTGCAGCCTCTCCCAACACCACTTTGAGGTGCGTAACTATTGATATGCGTACGTGCATCTCGCTTGGAGAGTGAGACTTGACCCTTTTAGTCTGGGCTCATTCTGCCACATTTATAAACCACCTCATGGGATTTTTTTTGCAGTCATAAGTAATCAGGGACCTGGTCTTACGTCTCATCAGAAAAGGTCACCTCCAGGTGACCCTTTGGCACCTCTCCGGGTACCAGCTGTGTTTCTGGAATAAGATATCCGGATTGCACACGTGTTACTGGAGGAATCCCAGGTGTGGGGGAGTGCTGAGACAGGGACTCAGAAAAGAAACTGAGCCACTGATACTCCGACAAATCTCTGTGTCCGTGATGGCCAATTAGCTAATAACTGTCCTGCCTTCGCATCGGATAGGGAAGGTGGTAAATGCAATCTGTGCAAGGCACTCACAGCTGACCCACTCATAGATGGTGCATTCTCAAATGTCAGAGTAATAAAAAATAGTTTTGTATCACCTGAACCCTCAAATAACTGTTAGAGCTAAATGCCTCATTCCAAGGTGGCAAACCCCTCGCTTTTTGCTATGCACAGCTCTCTTCTGATCTTCAATTTGCAGCCTGCACAGCCGCTTTCCCTGCTTGTCTACAAGTCACAACGTACAGCCGTGACTTCAGTCCCGCTCTGACTTTGCTGTAGCTGCTGCAGGTGGGAATACCATGGGAGATGGATTTAACCATCGTCACAGATTTTATTGCCCATACAGGTTTGGATAAAGCTAATAACGGTGTGCTTGCATCCGGAGAAAGCCGTATCTTCCTATTGCTGCACAGGCATACGCGTCCTTACTCATGCAATGAAAGCTTGTATCACGGGCTGAGTTCCAGCGTACGGCTCTACTTGGTGTAATAATAAGTGATTTTAGAAAAAAGGGTATAAACAAAGAACACTTTGATTTTCTTTATCAAGGTATCAAAGCTTTTCTTAGAAAAAATAAACCTATGATGTGGCCTCCCCATTTAGCTACAAACTATTTACCCTGTTGCTGGGGGAGTGCTATTAAATATAGAGCCTGAACTTGCTTGTAGGGATCCCAGTTAACTGTTCCAAGGCAAACTGTGGGAAAGCACCACTAGAGGTCACTCAAAATTAGTTGTTATCTAATTAGCACATTTTGACCCTACAGTGTAGGACCTTCTACCACTTTCATGTTTAAGGCTTTGTTAACTTTGACTCTTCAGCTAATTCTAACAAAACTCAGAAGAGCTGGAGACAGAAAAGGTTCCTTCAGCTCTTCCTTCATATGACTGTCCGCAAGGCTCCCAAACCAGCTTTGCAGTTGCCTCTGTAGGCAGCAAATCGTTCTTTCCTCAGCAATGAGCTTAATAATGCTGGCAGTGATGAACCTCTAGAAGTGTTGGGTTTAGAGGCATTCAGCCCTAGCTGCATTATCACAAATAACTAGTCACCCAGTTTGAAAATTAGACCAAAGTGAATTGTACAAGTGAGGGAATATATAGGGAAAAAAGCCTTTAATGTTTCCAGGTAATTCCCCCACCACACTGCCCTCTCCCCTCCCCTTCCACCTAAATTTTTAACCACTGCTATATAGAAGAAAAAGTAGATCTTTATAACCATTGTTTGACTAAGAAAAGGAGGTGAAAAGCAAAGTTTAAGTTTGATTAATGTGTATGTGTTGACTTGCCTCTGCATGTGTTTAATCAAAGGCAGATGTTCTATTTGCAGGGTTTTTTTTTCATAATCTGTGAAAATGATAATAGCAATTTATTTGCCAAAGACAACAGGAAAAGGGATATCTAATTAGTATGCTCTGTAAGGTTAAGACCACCAACTGCTGGTGCACATGCATACATCACCCGATACACGTAATCAAACATAATCAAGAGACTGAGTCCTCCCATAGCTCAGTAGATAATTCACGTCTGACCAAAGTGAGGAGACTTTCATTTCAAATGCAGCTTAGTGTAGGAGGACTCTTGGGCAGCTAAGCTCCCATAAAGGATGCTCTATCGAAAATGACCTACTCTGACTTAATTTCTCTTTTTGGGTTATTGCTGATCCTCTCCCCATCCCCACTCCTTCTCCTCAGTTTAATTGACAAAAGGTGGATTAGCTAGTGAGTTTATCCATATGTATGAACATGACAACCGTAAAGAATATTGCAGTTTCCTGAAAAATCATGTAATAACCTCACAAGACCAGCATGTGTGCAGCTGGGGAAAAAAACACATTAAAGCACTGTAAGATGAGCAAAAAATTTATCAGAGGCTCTGGTATCCTAGTTTCTTCATCAAGGTAATAAATAAATAAACAGATCATCAGCATCTGAAAAATCTCATGACTTCTTTCTCCACTTTCTAGAGAGATTAATCTTGCAGAGATAGAAAGACAGAGTCAGCCACAGAATAGCATACTCACAGACTCAACTAATGGAATTTGGATGTAATTATCATTTTTTAAAACAGTGAACCATCCTCTCAACTTCTACCCAAGAAGCCTGTTGGAATAGGACATGGGTTAATGGATTTAAACTAGAAGAGGGTAAATTCAGACTAGATTTAAGGAAGATGAGGGTGGTGAAACACTGGCACAGGTTGCCCAGAGAGGTGGTCGATGCCCCATCCCTGGAAATATTCAAGGTCAGGTGTGACGGGGCTCTGAGCAACCTGAGCTAGTTGAAGATGTCCCTCCTCGTTGCAGGGAGATTGGACTAGATGACCTTTAAAGGTCCCTTCCAACCCAAACTAGTCTATGATTGTATGATTCTAGGAAGCCAGTGAAGTAGAGGAAAATAATTCTCTCCTTTAAAATCCATAGCTACTGAATAATAAGAATAATACAGTATCAAGGACGTCCATGATCTGAGGCATCCTTCATCTGCATATCTTCACATGTCCTAAAGACAGCAGCTTTCTAGTATTGATGAAAGTTCTGTCTCGCATCATGCAGTCACATCGGACTATTTACTAGGGCAAACTTTGTCCCTTTGGTGCCCACATTGCTCCTTCCGAGGAAGCGCTTGGCTGGACATGGTCCCTTTAGTTAGAACCCACTGCATCCACAAAGATCCAAACTGTATTTGAATTAGGAAAGAAGTCTTCATGCTAGACATAATTCATGTGTTCTCTGTTCTAAAAAGGGATGGATAAAGACGATTAAGGGCTGTTTAACAGAAACCCGACTTAAAAGCCAAGCTTATCAGAGCTGCTTCTTTGGGAGACCTCTGCTACTGGAGCTCTTACACTAGAATGAGTAAAAGAGCTATTTAACATACTCACCTTCTCCTGAGCTTGCACATAAATGCTTGCTGAACTGTTATCATGCAACAAAACACAATTTTTAAAAGTCAGGGAAGAATAAGATAGTAAGCAGCCAAAGCTTTAAGCCTGATCTAGAGAAATAGAGGAACAGATTTGCCTTCCCCCCCCCCCCCC
Source organism: Elanus axillaris (assembly GCA_026212715.1). Lineage (NCBI taxonomy): Eukaryota > Metazoa > Chordata > Aves > Accipitriformes > Accipitridae > Elanus > Elanus axillaris. The sequence continues at coordinate 38,912,630 of JANZLQ010000089.1, read as the reverse complement.
AAAAGTAGTTCTAATTAGGGAAAAAGCCCACACCAAAGAAGAGTTAATACAAAAGGCCAATGGTTGAAGAGTCTTACTAGAGAAAATAAAAATCAGATGGGCTCAGTCAGAGAAACTGCCATTCATTTTCAAGGAAAATTGCAGCTTTTGATATGTAAATAGCTATAAAACTCCAAAAGTCTTGAATGCCAGCTACCTGAAGCTATCAGTTGCCCCGGTTGGGTCACCACAGAGCAATTTTTGCTAATTATGTATCCCTTGTTCCCTGATCAGTCTATTTGTCTACCCATTGTTATACTAGCAACTATTGTAAAATATTCTCAGTTGGGGCAAATTACCTCCTGTTCCTTTCCTTTTCAGCTCCCCAAAAAGATCATCTACCAGCAGAGAAAAGTTCCTAGCAAGATTTCTACCCAGCTGACACAACAATTTGCAAAGACTTCTTCTTCCCTCCCTACAAACCTGCCTTTTATTCTGTATGCCTCATCATCAAAAAGCTGATTTCCAATTTACTACATCTTCTAAATCCCAGCCACATGAGCCGCCTCCTCTCAATCCCCTGTACAGATTTAACCCCAAAATTAGAAAGGAGGGAAAAACCAAACTTTTCTCTTCTTGTTGAAAAGCATGCACAGATGTTTTTTACCAAACACATACATTGGATAATGCAGTCGTCAGTGACACACTTTTTTACCAGCCTTTTCTTTTAAAAGCATTGAATGCTGAAGAATAAATGTAAGCTTCCCACCCTATGTTAAAGTCTTTGTAGAGGTATAAAATCACTTCATATATAGCAGGGTTTAAGTGCTGTGATTCCTGCAATAATCCAGTAAAGGTTCAAGCTTTGCTTCAAAATTAGCACTAAAAGCTAAGGGAAATAAAACAATTCTGATGTATTAGTGGAATTAGTGGGCATTATAATCGAGTGTATGGAGACGACATCTGAACTCACACGGCATAAGTTTTTTATTTTAAACTAATCCATAAATTGCTTTTGTAATTCTCTAAAAGCATATAAAAATATGGACGATTCATTTAAAGCGTCCCTGTCAATCCCATCAAAAGTCATAGGTTGCAAATGGTAACAAATATCTGTGATACTAAAAATATCCTACCTTATTAAATTAAAACTGATTTTGCAATCTCTGTTACAGCCATTTCCGTTGCTTATACTCTGCTTTCCCTGGGGAGGATTGTGACCAGCGCTGCTCTGAGCTTTGTGCCTCCTGCTCTCCCTGCTGAAGAGGTTCAAACGTGCAAAGGCATTCTTTCTTTTAGAGAACTGGGTTTGATGGAAATCTCTCAAATGAACCAGTTAAAAACCAGAGCATGTTTCCTAAGTAAGCTGAAGTATGGTATAAGAAGAGCCAGACAGAAGTAGTGCAGCTGCGGGAAATGAATGGAACAAAATTCAATACAAAAATGCAAAACCTTAAGTAGGGGAAGGATTTGGCCAAATGTCTCAGTTTGTTTGACCTGCTCAGTCTTACCCTTGCTTACTCCTAAGGACCGAGATGCGTGTGCCCAAGTGGTCTGGTCAGGATCACTTGCATGTGACAGAGGACAAAGGACGTTGCTGACATCCTCACTTTATCTTCTGGGTTCTTCTTGAGTGAAGACAGTAAACCAATTCTAGGGGTGCCTTTTACATGCTTTAGAAATTGAGGTTGGCCAGATATTTTGCCTCATTATGTTACGGTTCCAGTTCTGTTCTTCATTGTCCTGTCACATCTTTATATCATTTGGTCTCCATCTTCTGTAGCGATTAAAAATGTCATTCCTTTAACCCCTGTTTTGCTGTTTCTTCTGGTGCTTTCCGCACATTCCCGTTCCTCTGCATTTGTAACTGTCACCAGCCTGTGTGCACTGACTTCTGCCTGGGTACAAAACAGTCATCATAAAATCATTAAATACCAGCTTACTTTACGCTGTGCTTTGCTTTAGTTACTTTTACCGTGATGGGGTATGTGTCCACGTACAGGAATTCCAGCATAGGCAGTCACCACGGCAGCAGAGAGATCCTGGAAGCGCCTGCTCTCTGTAGGCAGATTTCTTTTACCCTTGTACACGGTAAATCCTGGAATCGCTGCAGCTTGGAAACTGCCCCTGACAGGGCACACAAGGGAGACTGGGAATCACAAACAGGAATCATACCCTCTACATTTAGTGACAAAACCTTGGATAGGCTCTAGCTTCTGAAGATGAGAAGAGGTGCTCAGCTAGTATTGTCTGGTAACGTGAAGATAACTACAGATAAAAAGGGCTTCCTGTGTCCAGAAAAGAAGGCATTAAATTCGATTATACTGGACTGAGACATGAAGGATTAGTGAAGAGGCGGCCTGACGGTGCTGCTTTGCTGGTTGCATGCATCCAAAGACCTTCCCCAAGAACAGTGTGTTTGCCAATAGAGTAATTTGGAGCTCAGCTGTCAAAATTGCCTTTGGACATTTCTGGGTGCCCAGAGCTGGAGTTCTGAAGCCCGTGAACATGTTAGCAGGTATTCAGCATGCGTTGTGTAAGCGTACCCGGTAACTTCTAAAAACGGTATCACTGGCCAAGCATTTTCATAGATCCACATGCCCATGAGCAAGGATTTTTTTCTTTCAGCATCCATGGTGGAATCCTGGAGAGGCACTCGAGGACAGTTAGCACTTCCATTGGCTTGCACGCTGTCCTGGTTTCGGCTGGGATAGACTTAATTTTCTTTCTAGTAGCTGGTATAGTGTTATGTCTTGGATTCAGTACGAGAAGAATGCTGATAACACACTGACGGTTTCTGTTGTTGCTGAGTAATGTTTTTATGAAGTCAAGGATTTTTCAGCTTCTGATGCCCAACCAGCGAGAAGGCTGGGGGGGCACAAGGAGTTGGGAGGGGACGTGGCCAGGGCAGCTGACCCAAACTGGCCAAAGGGGTATTCCAGACCATGGGACGTCATGTCCAGTATATAAACTGGGGGGAGTTGGCCGGGGCATGAATTGCTGCTCGGGAACTAACTGGGCATCGGTCGGTGAGTGGTGAGCAATTGCACTGTGCATCACTTGTTTTGTATATTCCAATCCTTTTATTAGTACTGTCATTTTATTATTGTTATTATTATCGTTATTAGTTTCTTCCTTTCTGTTCTACTAAACTGTTCTGATCTCAACCCACGAGTTTTACCTTTTTCCTTCCGATTCTGTCCCCCATCCCACTGGGTGGGGGGGGAGTGAGTGAGCAGCTGCGTGGGGCTTAGTTGCCGGCTGGGGTTAAACCACGACACACGCTCAGCGTAAAGTCGTACTTCGGCATTGCCAATGCTGGGTAGGTTGGCCATTGAGCCAAGTGCAAGCAGGACCAGGGCAAAGCCTCCCCAGACTTGGGCAAGAGCGGGAGGTGTGTGTGTCCCAGCACACCCGATGCTGTTGCTCAGACGGTTTGCAGTGAGGCAAAGCCCTGGGCCAAGAGGCAATGCTAAAGGCTCATCTGAAACTGTGGAGACTATGCAGACACAACTAGTAATTTGTTATCTTTGAATGAAAGCGTTGGTAGGCATTAAGAGGATGATGCGTGTCACCTGCAGGTGTGCCATAAAGATGCTCTTTTCCTTTTTTCATATTCTTTGTAAGATATCTTCCTTAATCTTCAGCACAGTTCTCTCCCCAAACCTGGAAGTCTGAATTGAAATGACAATTTGCTCCTCTCCTAGCTAATTGGAACTAGAGCACAGATATTTCACAAGAGAAAAATGATGAGCTGGCTTCCCTGCATCTGCTCTGTTTGTCTCCATTTTTATGTTTATACTGTCTCGTCTGCTCTGCTAAACTGCCAGTCATCTCCTGGGGACACTTTCTCTACTTGACAGCTCGTAGAACTGTCTGACTTTCCCTCCTCTCCAGTGTACGCTTTCAGGTCCTGAGGCTGAGACACACCATCTGGAAGCTGGACCTGTGGACGAGGCGGCTGCTCAGAAAGTGCCTCGTAGTTATGGGTCTCCTCATTACCACCGTGGCAGATGTTTCGGAGCTTGGAGGAGTTCACTGCTAACGAAGGAGCATTGCCCTCCTTCCGCTGCCCTAGGTCCTCTCCTTGCTTGGCTCTGGAGGAGCTGGTGGCTGAGTTGCCTCTGGCTCACCTCAATCAACTCCATTTATTTCAGGATTTTAAGTCACTGCGTATGAAAGCCTCACTGATGGAGGTATCACGTGGCTTTCCTTTGCCCACAGACAATGATTTCTTCTTATTAGTCTTATTGTCAGATTTTGGCGCTGCCTTCCGCACTATTGAGTGTGGGCTCCTACGACTCCCAGAATGCAGCGGCCTTACAAGAAAAAAATACTGGATGGAATAATTTCTTGTGTTTTTTTCAGCAATCCTGAAAATGGGCCACGACTGACAAGTCTGAGGCAGAGGGATTTGAAGCACTTGATTTTCTTTTTCAGAGTATTTTATATTGAAACAGTGGATGCCACTGTCATTGCAGGAAGGGTTATGAGAACATGAAGAGGGTTAAGACTTTAGCTAGGCCTGAGGACACTTATAAGCCCTGTATAAGCTGTACTGCTCTATCCTATCGGGTTTCTTTCCCCCTCTTGTTGAAATACTAACTTATATAATTGCCTAATTTGTATAAATTTGCAAGGCAATAAATGGAATGAAAAAGCTTCTGCTCACATACCTTGGAAACACCAGCATTACCTAAAAATACATATAAATCAGATAAGCATCTCGAACACCTGAAAGGACATGTAGCCACATTCAAATCCTGCACTGCAAGCTGCTAAGCCGATGAAACATAGTAAAAATGCAAAGCACAAAGAAAAAAACGTGCAGCCTCTTTAGAAAGCTGTGCATATCATTGTCAAGGGCTGCTTTGCATTAGTGTCTCCCAGTCCTTTGACTGATTTGTTTCTTAGGTGTAACAGCTGCCTACAGGTTGTACCTACACAAGCGAATCGAATGTGACACAAAGCCAGAACATTGCGGTACGTTGCTTCTTGTACTAATAAATATTTAAGGATAAAGCCTAAGTACTTCTTCAGCATCAGATCCTTCTCTGTTGCAATTGGCAAAAAACAACTTGCAAATATCTATCCGTAATGGAAAATATATAAAAAGGATGTTGATAAGCTTATGATAATGGGTCATATTTTCCGAATTGATTTTTGTTTCTCAGTAAGATTCCACAAACATTTTCTTTCTTTTTTTTTTTTTTTATAATTTCTAATAGCCAACCCTGTCTCTCTACTTATAGCTCAACCATGAGGGAATGGAGGAAAAAACTTACCCATGGGCCGCACTTCAAAGTTTTTTTCTTCATGAAATTTTGCCTAGGAAGGGGAAGAAAAGCACGTCACCCATTCAGTTTTGGAGCATCCTTCCCTCCTCTTCCCCCATTTAGTGTCAAGCGAGAGACTTACCCAGCTCAGACCCCAAGGACACTCGTTAGCAAAATGTCTTGGCTCCAAACGGCATTGCCAAATCGTTTTCTAAGCTCACCGTGCCGAGTCAGTTCCATGGCTCTGGGATAAGCAATCCCTGCTTTACCAGAAACCCTGACGATAACATTTGTACAGTTCACATGACAAACAGGCATGGCCAGAATGCATTTATAAGACCAGACAATGTTAATTGCTTCCGAGAGTGTCTAGAGATTACTCTACCTGAAAATATTTGAGGGTTTTGATGAAAACTCATATATTGTGGCACACAGAGAGCAAAGCAAACATTTCACTCATTTCCTCTCTGGATTTTGAAATTAAGCACAAAGGGAAGAAAAATGCAGCCGGTATTTAAAAAAAACCAACAAACAAAAGAGCCACATCTGTGTTCAGGAGTCATTTCAAAACTCCTGATCCAGCTCTTTTGGCTTTCATGGCTGGACAGTCTTTTGATTGAGTGGAGTAGGTCGTAAATTTGGGATTTACTTCTAGAACCTCAAGTGGTTATACCTCTTGGGGCATTTCTTGCTTGGAAATTAGGAATTCAGGAGAAAAGAAGGGGGCGGGGAATAGCTCAGTATTTTCTTCTAGGAGCACCCTCCGTCCTCAATTCTACAGTGGGATTTGGCTTCTGTGGACATTTTCCTCTGAGTTATAGTAAAGTCTGTGGTGCAAAATTTCTTGTTTGACTTGCTTTGAATATTCTTTCCTTTCTATCAGGAAAGCCCCTCAATCAGAGGATAAAATCCTAAAGCCAGTTTTTGTGTGGCGAGATTTTTACTGATAAAAACGAGTAAAGCAAAGACTTTTCACCAGCTTTACCAATTTTTATTTAATAAGCCAGGAAATTTCCACTGGTTCAGTGGAAGCAGGAGACAGGTTTGGCCTCACTATGGGTTTTACTTCTACTATTCTGGAATACTCATTTATTTTTCCCAACCAGTGAAAGAAAATTAACCAATGTAAACATACTTTCTTTTTTCTGAATGCTGGTGTGGAGTTGGCTTGGGGAAAGCTTGAAAACTGATGCTATCAGGATTCTGGGGGAAAAAACCCAACCATTTAAAATTCATAGTTTCTTTTTTTATAAGATATGAATCCATTCTGTTTCATTATAGACTAGAAGGGATTTTTCACTGGGATCCCAGAAATAAACTGGAAACAAGAAGATGGAACAGAGATTCAGAGTGACTATTTGGGAGCTGTGATCTTTACATAGGATAATTAATGCTGCAGACTGAAAGAATGCAAGGCAACATGGCTAGGAAACATGTTCCATGGAAAATATATTCGACAGAATCATATATTCAATTTAACAGAACCCACATCTGACTTCCCAAATATCTTTGCCAGTGTTCCCATTAGGTTTACTTAGGTACTATAAGTTCACCCCAAGAATTACCCTTGCATTTTATGTGGGAGCTAAAATCTTGTAAATGCTGTGTTCTTTCCACACTGTGTTGCACACTGGGATGCTTGGGGCTGTGATTTGTGGGGCAAATTGGAAAAAAAAATAACACAGAGCTTCAGCCTCGAACAATGCAAAAGTCTGTTTTCTTCCATCATGCATAGAGAGTATATCCCAGGACTTCAGAAGTGGAATTTCATAAGTACATATGAGATTGGATTGAATTTGGTGAATCCACGAAGTGGATTTTCGATACTGAAGGACTGTCATTTTGGAGGGTGATTTAAGACCTTTGAATATTGTTGTCATCCTCAGTGTTATGAAATGCATGCATCTAGCCGTGCTGTCTGAGATCCCTTCCAGCTGTTTCAAAAGAGCAGTTATTATCATCTGCAGGCAAGATTGTTTTGCACCACAGCAGATATTAGAAGGAAGCCTATGTCATCATTTATAGCATGTGTGGATCTTAGCACTGTAGCTGAATTTTTTTAGAATAGGCTGTAATAAATTCTGGCATCACAAATTTTCTTCATCATTACTCATGTTTCTCCATCTCAGCAAATCGAAATAAATGCAAAAGGGCTGCTTGTATGTTAGCAGTGAGGACTCTATCTGACATATTCTGAATGTAGGTTAAGAAGACAAAAAAAGGCAATATAATTGTTATGCTACACAACACGAACTCACAGTCAATAGTCTATGAAGAAGTAATTTATGTAGACATATCGACACTGCAAACTTTCAATGTCCTCTTTAAAAAGACACTATTTCTTCTGCGTTTTCTTCAGATGTGAATGACAGAGGTCTCTGATTCCCAAGAAAATGCAAAAGGACCTTGAAATAAAATGATGCCATAATGGCTTGCAGTGATACACTCCTCCCAAGTTTTCAGCACAATTATATGCTTATTACTTTGGAAGAGTTAGAAAACAAGCAAGCTGCAGCTTTTAATGAAGCTTTCATAGCAGTGAGAAGAACTATGAAAAAGCATTTAAAGCAGCTCATCTCCTCCTCTATTCAGGCTCTCTTTCATTTCCAGAGGCAGTTGCGAGGAGAAATTGGATGCTATCCAGTTCGGATTTATAAGGAAGCAGAAAAGGAGATAATGGCGGAAGTCTGTGCGGGGGGGGGGGGGG
>JANZLQ010000089.1:38877210-38904617 GCA_026212715.1 Elanus axillaris | reverse complement strand
AAAAAGCAGCAGATATTTCCAATCATACATTTTAAAAACTCAAAAGAGCTTGCAGAGTCTCCCTGTATCCAGAGCTGCTTCAGACTCGCCTTTTATTATTTTTGGGGAAGATGTAGAACATAACCATTTACTTAGCTCTGCTATCTGATTATAAAATCCTGACTCAGAGCATCTAAAAGTTGTGCTTACAATGCACAGACATACATCCCAGTCCTTTGTACTGTCATGCTGTCACCCTAACAAGCTGGAAATATGTATGTGAGTGGAGAAGACATTTCAGGATCAGAGGAGCAGTCAGGTAACAATATATTACTGAGACTGATTTCCTTGTCAGTCCATAAAAACTAAATGTGACCCCAACGGAGACATTTTTTATTATGGGGAAGCAATTTTCTTACCCTTTTATGACACTATTTTTATTACCAGCATTATTCACTATTCTTTAATTAGAGAGCACAACATTGTTACGCTAGTTTTTACTCTTCGATTCGGATGCACACAGGCATTACAGATGCCATGAGAAGGTGCATTAGTGCAATAAGGGTGAATAATCTCCTTTTCCTTTTTGGTTTTTCTGTACAGAGGCCAGTGGGCCACAATACTTTAATATGAGTCTGCTCTAATCCTGTGACCTTCCATATGCACTTGAAAAGGAATGGCGAGGCTGAAGAAACTGTTCATTTTTCTCTTTAAAAGAGCTTATCTGAAACTTTGCAATCAAAGCTTATTTCAGGTTTTATTTCTAAAAGTGTACACACCCATTAAGTCTAAACAGTAACAAATGTTGATGTACGCAAAATTGTTGAATTCACAGACTTGAATTCAGGAACTTACCTCACCCTTCTGCGCTCTCCGGTGGGTAACCTGGCTTTGTGTGCTAACGTGGAATTCCCCCAGGGGACAGCCGGAGGAAGCCGTGGCTTTGGACGTGCCTAAAACTTACCAATGGAATTTAACTTTGGAAAGGATATTGCTTGCTGCTTTGTATGTTTGTTTTCGTAAGAATTGCTATTCATAGCAGAGTGTAAAACCTGAACTTGAAGAGAACAAAATTGGCAACATTTCTGGGTTCCCAAAAAGTTTCTGGACAACTGTGAAGAAGTCTCATCATGCAGCAAGCTATTAATACCAGAGAGCGTACAAACTGCCCCAAATCTTCCTTTTCCAGACCTTGAAGAGTCATAACTCCTTGGCATTTTGAGGGAAGTTGTGAATCAATTCCCTACTCAGGATTTCACTTTAAAGACCCAGTACAGCCCTAAATGTCAGCTGTGTGGAAATGGTTCCTCTATTTTTTTAATTTTTTTTTCATCTGAAGTCTGTATATATTTCACTGCTCAGAAGTCAATGAAGGGGTTTTACGGCAGGTCTAGTAAAGTGCTGTTCTCCAATTACAACCTAGCTGTAAAATATACAGTAGGGTTTTTTCCTTTTTACTTCCAGGCCATAAGTTTTGGTCATGTCAGTTAAACCCACCTAAAAGAAGGAGAAAGAAAGAGAGAAATGACTGTTCAGTGAACCTCAGGAGAATTATGAAGTTATACAGCCTCAGAAGGATTTCAGGCAGTTTTATATTGCCCAGCTCAGCTCACATTTATATCATCTGCCTCAGTGCCTGAAATGAGCTAAGCTATGTGCTTGATAGAGAAAGGTACCTCTCCTGACTGATGTATCAAAGAAATCTGGTTTGGATATGGCTGGATGAAACAGAAAAGAGGGTTGCCAGCTGCACAGAAGATGAACTTTGCTATGCTATATTTCATCTACGCAAGAACTAGATAATGCTCAAAAAAAAAAAAAAAAGAAAAAAAGTACATGGAGGAAAACAAGGAACCAGTAAGAGCTAGGAATTTAAAAAAAAATTAAACACTTCCATGTGAACTTATTCATGTCCAAATTACTGCCTGAACTTGGAGGAGGAAAAACTGCAGCAGTCTGGAAGGTTGTGCTGCAAATGTAACTGCTATTCTAGATAAAAACATAAACATATCCTAATTCAGTGTAATCATCCAATTGTGCCTGGATTTTGACTATGTGAGATGCTGGGAAAGTCTTCGAAGAACCTAGAGATATTCTGAAGCATAATGTTCTGCCAGTGAAGATTTATCTACAGTTTCACCTGATAAGATTTTTCATCTTGTTTTGAACAGCATAATTTACCATACTCAGCATGCTGTATTGCATTCATATATGTAGAGAGGAACTGGATTGATTATCTTTAGGCTTCCTGCCACTAAACTCAGCAAATTAGCTGCTCATGATTCCAGCAAATGACTGCTCTTTTTTTTTTTTTCTAGTGCTCCAGGAGAAATTGAACTGTAAAGCTTTGGCTGGGAAGCTAAGAACTTGTTTAGAAACTCCCGAAAGAGGAAAGAGATATATAGCTGCTGTTATAATTAGTAAAGTAGTGCAGCAATACATGAGATGATTATGATATCTCAGAAAACCCAGAGAAACTGAGCTCCATTTCTCTTGGTGTCCTTTCTGCAGAGGTAGATCGGCTGGTGTGTGTTGCATCCCGTGGTAATACCCAGTTGTAGCAGAGCTGATGGAGGCTGAGCCGCTTCCTTGCGGCCACCAGAAAGGTCCCAGAAAAACATCCGGATTGAATTTGTTGCCTAATGTGGGCAGGATGAGAAGTCCTTCAGGCAGCAAGGGTTTGCCAAGAGCAACCCATGCTTGGCTGACCTGCCTCCTCCCCGTGGTGAGCTAAGAGCCTGTGTGGAGGTTCCCCAACCTCCTCCTCTGTAAGCCGAGGAGGTTGGGTTGGATGATCAGCCCCTTAGAACGGCCCAACCTTGCCCGAGAGCCTCTCCGGAAAGGAAATTATAAAACTGTGGAGCCAAACTCTTGTTGGCGCTGGCCATTATGGAGACTTCCTGACTAGGCCGCACTGGATCAGGTCACCCAAAGTGTGACATCTCCAGACTTGGGGGAGTTCAAGGCGCACCCACAAAGCCACCGCTGACCTGATCTCATGCTGCCGACAGTCCTGCATTAGGCAGGAGATTGGGTTAGGTGTCCTCCGGAGGTCCTTTCCAGTTAATACTTCTGGTATGATATGATTCTGTGACAAGAAAAGAAGAAAAAAGGAAAAAAAAAGAAAAAAATGGAAAAAAAAGAAGAAAAGAAAGTGGGATCTGAAACCTAAAGTTTTCAACTTTGGACATTCACCAACACTCTTTTGTTTTGAAAGCGGATTCCACATTGAAATAGATCAGACTTCTGATTCCCATTTAAAAAAATATGCTAGGATCAAGGAACAATAACTGCAGTCAGGAAATATGATGGAAATCAGGCAAAAATATTTTGGCTTAGGTTATCCAGGACTAGGTAGGACAGAAACCTCATCTGAGACACGACAAGCCCGCTGAAGAGAGAAGTTCTGGTTCAGTGAGCTGAAAACATCTGGAGCCAACACTGATAAGCCCACTATCCATTGCAAGATCTTCAAATCAAATGACCTGTCCCATTCCTAACGTTAGAATAGGACAATTATACACCCAGACTGTATATGCAGACTCTGTAAAACTATATAAAACAACAAGAAGCTTTATATTTAGGTATTGAACTATACTGAACACCTTATAACTGCAGCACAGACAGCAACCACATTTATTGATACTATTCATATTATTTCCTGAGCAGCATCTACCCTGGAGGTCAGTGTCTGAGGTGGTGTCATAATGTGGGAGGACCTGACATTACTGGCATTAATCCTTTGTCTCGAGTAGGGCATAATGGCAGAGGAAACACAGGGGAGTAGAGAGAGGAGATTGAAGAAGAGGAGAATTCACACACCAATTATCTTGCTGCTGTAGTGCCTGGTCATGGACGAGGCGCACAATTAAAGTGCTTTACAAACACATGACAAAAATGGCCTCTGTGCAAACCAGCTTACATTACATTTCCCCAAATAGAAAAAAAACTACCTTCTCTTGTCAAAATTAATGCAGTTACCCACATCTCCCTAAGCCTGGATGAATCCCACGTGACTTTAGAGTGGCACAGAAATAGCAGAAATAACAGTCTTCGGAAGGAAAATCGCATCTTTAATGGAAAGAGGCACCCTTTACCTCTCTCCACTCCACAGAGGCTCTCTCAGACGCTCCCTTTCAGTTGAGAGGGAACAGTTTGATATGGTTTATCTGCGCCCCGTGTCTAGTCTAGGAGTTAATCCATGTTTGATCCATTATCAGAAATAGTCTGGCTGCCTTTTCTCCTTGGCCGATTGTACGAGATGTCTCTCCTTCTGCAAGCAAGGCTGAATCCCGCTCATTGAGTAATATACCGTGCTTGCGTGAAGTGCACGGGATATTAAAATCCTGGGACCGAAGCGGTTCCCAGTCGAGGCCATAGTGCGTGTGAGGATGGTTTAAGAGAAAAATGTGCATGGGAAGAACAGCTTTGGTTCGTAGAAAAAGGCTTCTGGTGTCCACACGGGACAGACACGTCTTTCTGCCTGTGGGACACTCTGGCTCACGCTCATCCTCTGAAAGTTCATTAAAGTCAGTGCTCTTAAATTAGAGTTGGCTACTAGGGGCTAAAAACCAACCCAACCCAACATAAACCCAAACCACATTTCTAAGGAGAAATACAGTACATTCCCCACACTTTATGGTAAAAAAAGCAGGTTGTAAACTCCCCAGGGGAGGGTTTGTGTCTTCCAAAGTGTTTTTATAATGCTAAACTCGCATTCCCACAGGTAATTATGGCAGCAGCACAAATAATAAATACTAACAATTATCACCAAAGAATAGATGATGAACGAGAGGTATATTTTTTTTTAATTTTCCATTCAGAATGAAATGTTCTTTTCATTGCAAAGATACTGTGTATGAACCACTATATAGTTATCCTGTTATTAGATTAATGAGATGCTTTTATAGTTAAATTGTTATCATTGTGTGCCACAATCCTTAAATTATTTAAAATATGTTTTCTTAATTGTTCTTGATCTCAGTTTATCTTGTTATTCTACTGCAAAACTATGGAGGAACAGCTAGGATTTTCAAGTTTTTTAGAGGGTTTTTCATTTTAAATATAAATTAAGATGAAGTCTTCAACATTTCATTAAAAACATGAAAAGTTTTAAAGTGTTGCTGATGGATTTCTCTTTATGGAAATGAAAACATTTAAATCATTTATGGAAAATGTTTAACTGTGGGAAAAATTGTGCCAACAGTTGCCTCAGAGTAAATTTGGAGTAGCTATATCAACAGACCGCCAGATTAAAATAAATTTAAACACAAACAGAATTTAGGTCGTGCCTTATTTCTGTTCACACTGGACAGGTTTTAAGTCTAGTAGCTTTGGGAGAGACCTTTTAAAGAAACAAAATCAACAAATGTTATGATGTAATTATTTGGCTAATTAATTACTGCATTTCATAATTCTTCTGGGCACAATTTTCTTTATATATTTAAAGAAATAATTTTAAATGGACTATGTCTATGATTACCTCCAAGATTTTTCCCACTCCACAATGGCAGACCATGCGTGTACGATATCTTTTGCAGAAATATGGCTGTGAGCCTGAGGTGTAAGGACAGATTATAGGACATTTATATCTTGCAGGTGGGGCTTATTCACCCATGCAGTGAAGTTTCGTAGACCAACCACTCTCAGGAATATATTTTTTTTCATACAGGACAGGTTATGCACAGTCAGAGATAGTATTTTTAAAAACGGTACTGTGATAGAGTATATAAGAGAATACAATGTAGCCTTCTAATAATTTTGCGATGTAAAGGATGAAGGATGCAGGACCCTGCACACAAGTACCGTATGCAAACCATCTTGGCTTGGTGCTTGGGGGATAATCAGCAGGGACTCAAAGATCTGGAAGAATCTTTCTGCAGCCGTCCTTATGTGAGTGGAAATAGCACAGTAGAATAGATTAGTAGAAATAGTAGAAAGCGCACATCTCAAATCTCCGCTCAGCTCTCCAGCCGGTTGTACTATAGCTATATGATATCGGACAAAGCACTTTAATTTTGTCTCCTTGTTTTCTTTTCACTTTAACGACACACTTTCTGCCACTTAGAAGAAATTAATTTCTCCAGTGAGTTTTGGCTGCGGCATGGACTTTCCAACGCAAAGAAGAAATAATAATCTATCATTTTTTCACCTGTAATACCTTTAACAAAAGAAAAAAAAACAACCCAAAAGGGCAAAAAAAAGTTGATTCAAAGCTGGCAGAGGCTGTGATCCTTTAAGGAGTAAAGACATCTCCCAGTTTGGAAAATTTTGTGCTGCTGTGGCTACGCCTCTCTCAACAGAAGAGCTAAACTTGCAGCAGCTGCAAGACGGTGAGAACCGGACAGGTACGGCCTGGCTGAGAGAGGGGTCCTTGAGCTCCCGGCACGGGAGAGCATTTGAGGCAAAAGTCCCACTTTGCAGCAAAAATGCCGTTTGAAAAGCTGCGGGGAGAGGGAAAGCACGGGGACCAGGCACTTTCCCGGGCTTCAGCACACCCCTCCGTGTGCTGCCTTGCTCTTTCTCTTGAAAAAAGTTTAATTAGGTTCTGATACACTATTTTCATTTTCTCTCTGACCATACATTTTTCTCAAGCAAGGAGCAAACCACTTCTCTGAATACAAATTTGGCCGCTGTCAGAGCCAAGCCTGATGAGTTTCTTGCGCGTGGAAGCAGGAAAGCGAAGCCTTGTGAGCTCCGAGTGAAGACCCGGGGTGCGTGTGACACCCAGACCTGCCCAGTGTGTTTTGACCATTTCCCTCTCATTTCTGTTCAGTCTTACGAATTCTAAATCCCTCTTCTTCCTTTGTCTTTTAAATGTTACTTGTACCATTTTATCCTCGCTGTTCAATTTTTTTTCCCTTCCATAAAAAACAATAAAATATTAATGTGGCATAAAAAATCTGTCTGTGTTGGTAGTCTCTTGAAACCATTGATGAATCCATGAATAAAATATGATTCTTTATTTTGCTTGTGGTATATCAGATTTCACGTGTTTATTATATTTCCTGTGAAGTAAGCTTTGTCCAACAGAGTTTTTGTTTGTTTGTTTGCCTGCTTTTGTTTTAGGTAGCCCTTGATTTATTAACCTTTGGAGCAGCTAATGCCTGATGTAGTCTTACATGAAACATGAAACTTTCATTTGGATCAATTTTCTAGTCTCTCTCATCTGAAAAAGGAAAAAGAAAAAAGAGAAACCTTGCTTATCCCAGCAAAAGCATATTTTTTTTCATCCTTGTGCGGTTGAGCTGCATCTTCCAGTATTACCTTGGCCTAAGAAAAAGTCTTTTGAATGCGACGAGTGATGTGCACTATGAAAAAGCCAAAATCCCCAGACCTGGGGTATTGTAACAGTAATGCTATTTTCTTTGGAAAATATATCTTTCTTTAGCAATCTTAATCAGCATTTTTATTCCAATTACACACTAATTTGAAAGTTTAAGTGTGGTTTGTTTTTTTTTTTAAACTATAATTATGCTGCAGTCTTTTTGTGCAAGACTGATGGCACTATAAATCTGAAGTAGTTGTTCTGGAGATGTATACACTGCCTACGGTTCTGCTGGTTTACTGACAAAGTATCTGCTTGTTTGGGCATCATATTCTTGAGATAATCTTATCAGAGATGGATTTCTTATAACATCGCATTTCTAACAATCCATTTAACAGAGGCAAAAGACAGTTTTGACTTAAATCTGTGAAACAGAGACAAAGAATGCATGACGAACAGCTGTCACTTCAAGGGATGATAACAAACATAGCTGCTGGCATAAACTAAGAAATCACTGCCTATTTAGGCTCTTTCGGTTGTCCCTCAGGGGCACACAGCACTTAGAATATAGATTTTCCTGCTCCAGAAATGCAGGTGAAAATCCTGATAAGCTGAGCATTATGTGTTTAGTTTAGAGAAGAAAAGGCTACTCTTTTAATGAAAAGCGTATTATGCATTTAGAACAATGCATATAGAAAAGAATAAGAAAGATGCCCAGGAATCCTTAAAAAAATAAATATAGAATTACAACATTAATATGCAACATTCATTTATGAAGCCTTTTAAAATTCATTCCAAAGAGGTCTTTCCAAGTTTGGTAACTGCATATGATATTATCATAGCTTTATAATTGTAGTTTAGGCATATTTCTTATTGACTATTTCTCAGGTAAACTGTGCCTCATGCTTAATATGACATTAAGTCCTAAAGCTCAGCAGTGACCATCCAAAGAGGAGACAAGCAAAAAGGAAAATGAAATCCAGGCAGAGTTTTGGCTTAAGCTAGAAGGGTGAGGAAAAGCTGACTATCGGGTCACGTCCCCTGACAAAAGTCCTCTCAACTCACAAGTCGAAGCAGAGCTGTAAGGGAAAATGCACTGTTTGGCTTCCAGTGCTTTCTGTAGTACGTTAATATTTATTACTAAGGATTAACGACCTAGTGGACAAACACCCCTGTATGATGGCAATGCAGTATAGAGGGGTTTATTTATTTCTTCTTTCTTCTAAACAAAGTTCCCTTCCACAACACAGCCAAAGCAGCATTTTTTCCCAGTAACTCAGTTCCTTAAAATATAAATCAGGTGATTAATAATTAGAAAAAAATAGCCACTACTAATTTTCCAAGAGTGTTTCCCATTTTAGGTGCATAGTCAGTACCGTGAAGTGTGACCCACGTGAGTCTGGGCTGCCTTGTTTCCCAGCCCCCCCAAATCTTTAGCATTACAGGTTGCAATGCTGCAAACCATTTAAGAGCTCTCTTAGACATAAAGGGATTTTTCTCCACGGATTGGTAGCAGCATCTGCCTTCCCTGTGAAGGAAGCAGGTATGGATAATTACTGGGTAACCGCAAGTGCATTTTCAGACCCTCGAGAAAGGGCGCAGAGCTGGGGAAGGAGCATCTCCCACCCCCCCTCCACGTCGTGCCTCTGCTGCCCACCTTCTTCCAGAGTCTGTAACTGGCCGAATTCATAAAACACTGACAATAATGTGGAAAACCTCCAATCGGATGAAAAAAAAAGGAAACTCCGAGGAGCGTATGCGGAATGTAGATTAGTTGCTGCAAGGGGCACCGAGGGATTTTCATCGAACGAACGTGGCAAATGGCAAATGCAGGTCCAAGTCAAGACCTACCCACAGACACATCGCAAGCAAACAAGAAAGGGGTTGTTTTAAAGACTCTACTTAAACCATTCTGCTCGTGACAGAAAATAAAATGATGATAGGACTTGTGTTACCTAAAAAACCAGGTGAATTTGCTGAGCAGGGAGGAAATACATTGCATCCTCTTTAAGGAGGAATCAGAGGTTTCTACTTTTTTTTTTTTCCTTTTTTTTTTTTCTTTTAGTGAAAAGCTCCCTAGAGGAATAACGGTCATTGTCTCTTGTGGAACTCAGACAAAAGAGACTACTTTATCGATCGTTACTCCTTACTGCAAAGTTATAATTAAAAATAAGTATTAAAACTGGTTACAGTATAACCTGGCACTCTATAGCTGGCTGTGTACAATAAAAATCACATCATGTTCTCCTCGTCAGAAAAGCCATCACCGATCCAATTTCAAAGTTCTGCAGTGGTAATTGAAGGCTGCAGGAGGTTGTTCAGCAAAACTTAAGATTAGGACTTAGCTGAGAACATGTCAGCATGCAGCTACGTCTCAGCCTCATCTTGTGCAAATTCTGGGTAGGCAGTGGTGCAGAATAGGGCTTAATATTCTGACGAGCTGAGAAGTCTATCGCCCTGCATACTCAAGAATTAAGGGCATTTAACATATACGCCAGGCAGCGGATACATCTTATTTTTTAATAGCAATTAGTTTTAAAAAAAGGTATCGGTCTTTTATATCTGCTGACTTCTGAACTCTGACAGTTGGGTTGGGTTTTTTTCGCTAGGAAGAAAAATAATAACACTGCCAGATGATCGGTCTCCAAGACTGGAAGATCAGTCTCTGAGTGCATAAACAGTATGAATACATACGCCATAAATATATTCATAAATATGGTCAGGATAGTATATGTTTAAACAGGAAAGGTCAGGATTAAGCCCTCAGGAATCTCATTTCAGACAAACCGAAGCTTGCACTTCTATAACTGTTTACACCCGCTCACTCACATTTCACAGTTGAAATTGCCTCTATTACATTTTATTTTCTTTTTCTTTTTTTCCTGGAACTGGGTAATTTTTAAACTATAAGTAGTCTGTACTGAGTTCTCAGACTCTACGACGTCACCGTGCAAGGATTTTGTACCTTTGAAAAGCAGCTCGGTCCTTGTGCAGTCTGTCCTCAACCCCAGCCCTGCCCCAGAACCTCGGATTTGTCAACTTTGGTACATTTTTTGAAAAATAAGCAGGTAGGCTGTGATCTTATCTAGCTACTGATTTGTGGTAGCTGCTGATCTTATATGCATTGGTGGTAGATGGATGATACGAGTTGTAAATTACTAAGGCAAAGAAAAGGGTAGCCTCTGAGATTACTAATCAATTTTCTAAAGAATTATCTAGCAGAAAGGCCAGTTTTAAATCGTTTCATATTTCTTTTTAATTTAAACAAAGCCATCTAAGGTGACCTGCTGGCATCTGTCTGTGTTGACTTTCGTGTATTTTATTGGTCTTTCAGCATTGCTTCTATTGCTCATCAGTGCCTCCGAATGTCCCTGTAAAGCTTCCCAAGGAAAATGAAGATGCTTACTGTGGAAATTATTTCCCTCATTTTGGGACACATTACATTTATTAATCTAATGCCGAATCTCTTTGTATTGCTGCTTTTGAAAGAGTGATCGGCAATTTAGGCTCTCCTGTGCTGGGTGCTCTGCCTCTTAATGGGACATATACTGACACTCGATCTCGCGGACTGAATGAAGAGATAAAACATGTGGAAGAAAAATTATCACCAGCCTCTTTCACAGACACAGAGCTGAGGTGCAGGAAGACTCGTTCAAGTTCATATCAAATAGGCTGTGGCATGGTCAGGTGCTGAACTTTGATGTTGTCAGGCTCTTCGTCTCAACTCCAGGTACACACACATCCACCCTCGGAGGGATACGGACAGTTCCTTTGGGAGAAGTTAGAATGAATCAAGGGGAGAAAATGCTCATTTGTTAGACTGTAAATTTGGAAGTTACTGTCAATAGGAGTAACATTACAAAAATTGCTGTATATCACTTGCATTTTTTAAATAATGTGAAAGCTGCTTTGATTTTAGAGTGTAGAGAAAATGATCTGTCAGCTTTTCTAAAATTTGCTACGTCTCTCAGACGAGAAAGGGAAAAGTCTTGCGGTTTAAAAACAATAAATGAAGTTTGTTAATTTGCAGATCTTCGCTTTTGCTTTCAAATAATTGTAATGTAACAACTAAGGAAGGATGTGTGATAGTTCCTGCAATAATAACACTTATAATGAAATGATTTGGTTTTGTTATTAATACATCTGAAGAAAACTTAGCAGAGCTTTCAGAAAAGCTTATTGGACTTTTCTACCCATTTCTACAACCCGACATCTGATTATCCTCTTTGTTATTTCCATCAGACACTAATAGTACTTCACATTACTTAAAAATCAGCTGCTTTGAATGGGAAAGCTGCCTGGGCTCACAGTCCCTCGATTACACCCACGAGAACCTCACTCCTACTTTCAACAATATAAACCGTTTATGTCAGGAGCAGCAAGATGCTGCATTTGTTTAAGCTGCTTCAATAAAGGTAAAATACCCCTCCAATTATTTTATTTTCTCTTTAGCTTCCAACGTTCTTTCTTTCTGATAGTAATTTTTATAACAAGAGGAAAATCCTGGGCAGGACAAATGGTTTAAATATTCAAATATAGAGATTAAACCAGTTGCTGTAAGCTTACTTAATCTGGAAAAGCCAAGCAGTGAAATGATCGAGTGAATTAGCAAAGACACAGCAAATGGGAGCAGGGCTTGGAAAATGCAGCGGTAGCGAGGCCAAGCAGCAAAGCTTGGTACCGCGCTCCTGTTACCGAAAAGTCCGCAATGACGGGGAAGTTTGGTTCGGTGATCAATGCCACCAAAAGCTCAGGTGATTTATTCAGAAAGGCTCTGCTTAGCTTTTAAGACAGAGGGAATTTTCCCTTAGTAAGGGCTTCAGGATGAGACCCCAGACGACAAAAGGCAATAGATCAAGAAGGATGTATTAAGTCTGCGGAATGTGGAATGTCACTTATGCACATTCAAAGTCATTTCCTAGCCCTTGTCCTAGGCTGTGTGCCAAGCAAAGCAGTACCTTCATTAAGAATGAATTACAAATGTTACAAAGTAAAGATAATCTTTACACACTAGATTGATAGAAAAAAACCCCATGTGACTAGACTTTAGCTAAATATTACAATATTTACAGAAAAGGATGTAAACCTTGACAGCGAGGTGATACAACTGACACCAGCTCTTTCTTCTCCTTCTAAACTCCAACCACATCAGCAAGTCTTCACTTTTATTGGCCTTCAAGTATCACTTGCAAGCCCTTGAAGAAGAATAGGACTAAAGGTTTGCCACAACAGGATCACAATGAAAGATGTGTGCTTTCTTCTTCAAAGATCTTCTTAACTTGTTAGGGAGCGCTTCGTGGTGTGGTTTTGTTTTGGGTTTTTTTTTTTTTTTTTTTCATGTGTCTGCTGCAGTATATACAGGAGATGGAAAATGAAACACCGCTTTGCCGCAAAGAAAGTGTTTTTTCCCTCTTTATTTTCAGTGTTGCTCTCAAGGACAATAGGTTATTAGTGGCCTTTCACTCTCCAGTGCAGGAACTTTTCAGGCTTCAGAAATTTTACCCTGTTGAGTGAATGCCATCCATTGAATTTCTTTATTACTTTCATGTTGCTAAGGTCTGTTTCGATTTTTGATAAAATAATTAACAGCTACTCAAAACAGGAGAATGAAACTGGAAGAGTAAGAGTGACAACAAAGAGCTCCTCAAATAACCCAGGAATAGTATGATCTGATTTTTTGTTTAGCTACCAGTTCTGAAAAATCAGGGAAAATCACTCTGGACTGGCTTTAACAAAAACATTTTGAAACCTTTTTTGCTACAAAGTAAAATTAAAGGGTTTCTTGTGAAATTAAAACCTCCACTTGTTCTGGGCTTCTAAAAAGTTTGAGGTTGTTTAATATTAATTTTTAAAAAAAGATGAATGCATTTCATTTAGTAGAACTTTAAAATTATTAGCTTGGGATTGTCCCCCAAATTTTATCATCCTTTTTCTGATTAAAACAATTAATGGAAGTGGCGAAGTATTATATTAGCTATATGAATTGACTTGCCTCTGTATTTTTGGAAAAGCTATAGGCAAAAAATTTTCCTGAGGACAAGTCTGATTGACAGACCAGAAAAGCAATGACAGTATGCCCACGGGAAAAAAATCACATTGTTTTTCGTTAGCAGCTATTAGGCCTCTCCCTTAGCCAGAGATAAAAATAAGCAACATGTATTTAATTATGTTGTCCCTGAAAAGCATATATGTGTAGACTGTGAACCAGAGGAGAAACAACTTTTCCTTTAGCTGAAAGGGTTGGTAGAGGACTCTGCATATTCTCTTATCTTTGTAGGGGTGCGCTAAGGAACAATTCCCTCCGATGAAGCAGTTCGCATAGGAATTAATTGCAACGATTTCATAAAGGTAAAGTTATTGTTTACTTGGAGGCGAGGAAAAGAGTATTGGACAAGTGCTGAAGACACAATTCCCAGCACACCGTGTCTCTTTTGAACATCTCTGGTTTAGTGCACGGCCGGCTTTCTGTGCCATCCCCGCTTACATCACTCTGAATTCATACCTCTCTATTTGCACATTATTTGTAACGTAAAGGGCTACGTGATATACTATGTGATATTGCAGCCCAAGAAAACAAGAGAGTAAACCGGTCACCTAGAAATACAATCCAGATGAAGCCATGTATCAGGCAAAATGATAATATTTAAAGAATCAGGTCTTTGTATAACGGTATCTGTGATGGTCCCCTCAGAAACCGTGGAGATGTCAATAGCACTGCAACGTGCCATAACATGCCACATTACTGTGTCGGCACTTGCAAGAATTTGACCATTCAATCTTCACAGTCAGATCGCGGTATGGGTCACACAAGAAAAAGCAAAGTCTGTAAGTTTGAACCGCTGAAGTCAATGACATTTGAAGTTCATCATAGCAAATAGCTCTTTACTGCACAAAGGTGTTTCGCCCAAAAGCTCATAACTACCTTGAAAACCATCAAGTAAGTTTGGCTGTTGCATTTTTTGCATTGCATAGGCAAGTTCTTAATTGCTGCTACTGAAAATCTACTAATACTTGCTGCATTTCTTGACTTACATTTTGAAAGTGTTGAAGACTTGGAAAATTTTGCTGCTTCTATTGTAAAGGTACCTTTGAACTAATGTCCTGCAAGTCAACTTGAAGAAACTATCAGCACAGCCAGGGAAATGCAGGTGTATTTTTTTTTCTTATCTTACTGAAAAGTTTCAAAATGTGACCCAATGGAATTCATTTAAGTGTCGAAATTGATATTAAAAAAATGGAAAAAACTGTCAAAGAATAAATAAAAGGAAGAAAAGATGTGACACATCTATTCAGTCCATCACTAACAAAAGCCAGGGTCACCTGTCCTGAAAGCATTACTGCTAGATGTTTATTTAATCGTATTTGAAAGCCTTTACTTCACAGAAAATCTATATTTTCTACAATCCACTCTAGCTTTTAGCCATCCTTATTGTTAGAAAAGTGAAAGATTGTCCTAATAAGCTCCCTTTGGGATGATTTCATCCAGGCAACACAAAACACTTTACTCAGAAAATTATCCTCAAACCATCTTATTCCTAACGTAATTTTTCCAGCCCCACCCTGCAAAGGGCATGGATCCAACCTGCTGGGCACGCAGGAGATAAAGAAAAGCTCATTCGGTCAAATGTCTCCCATGTCCAAGCAGCAAGATAAAAGAAATTGCCACCCGGGTTTGGACGGAGGAACGAGGGCTCCGGCAGCAGGGGAACGACGGAAGGTGGGAGGGCGGCGGGTCGGCCGTGCTGCGCGGGACTTGAGCGTTGGCCATCGCTCACCGGCCGCTGCTGAGCCATCGAACCGCTCCGAACTCTCCTGGGTGTCTGCACGCTTCTCCCTTTTACAGGACGGCTGGAAATCTCCCGCAGGAAGGGCCTCGGAGCCCTCCTGCTAAGGGAGGCTAATTACCCTGCCAAGTCTTTCTATCTCCCAGGGATCGCCATCCACCGCCTCGTGGGTCGACAAGCTTACGCCGCGTGTGATGGATGATGCTCTCCGCTCAGAAGCACGCACATAAAACTTCATTTGACTTTGGATTATCCTGGTATGTTTGTAACTCAAAGGGCAGCTTTTATTGAAAAGTTTCATTTATTGGAATAAATTAAATCCAGGCATGTAGAACGTATTTAAACTTTGGAACAGCGGAGACCATTTGTAAATAGAAGCAATCAAAGCAGACAGTGTTTAGACTATAGTGGAGACATCAAGGGACAGCTTGTAAGATAATGTATTAGAATTATACAGCGATCTTGTCATCGGTGACCCAAGAGTGTTTATAAAAGTTCTCTGTTGAAACTTCTTGAACCGATCTGCTGTTCAAAATAACCTTGGCAGAAAAAAAAAGAGCAATTGACTGTCATTAATTATGAATACACGCAAAGAGAATATAGCTTTGTGCAAAATCAAATTGTTTAAAAAATCAAAATAAAGACCGTTGCTATATCTGCAAGCGTGTTCCTCGCATTACCTCTTTCTCTGGGTGATTTAAGAGACTAATAGTGAGGTTATTGCGTATGAAAAGAAAAGGCCAAGTCCTCAGCTGTGCAAATCAGGGCTCAAATGTCAGCAGGTTACCAAAGTTTAACAACAGAACCACCGTAAATGGCTGTGTGCCGCCGTCTGCCGTAAATGTGAGATGAAAAGCGTTAGTTAAAACCTCAGTGATTGGTACAGTATGACATAACATGCCACGTTATGACATAACGTAAGACCTGAGCAGGAGCAGCTGTTTTCAGTATCAGGGAAAAAATGGCTTCATAGTGATGCAGCTGTTCCTCTAATTAGTACACCAAAAGATGATTTTTTTTCCTTAATCAGAGTGTCACAGTGCTAAACGGTTTCATCGCAACAGCCACAAAATAACCTGATATAGAAGAAACGATGTTTAAAAATGCTAAGCTGCACATTATATTGAATTTAATAACAGAGCAAAGGTTATCATGCTTTATAACAGAGACAAAGATGGCATGTCCATGGTAGTACACGCTATATTGTATAACCTGGTACAAATGTCATGAGAGTAAAAGATGAAGTAAGTTCCTAAAAGAAATTGATCCTGATTTTTTAAATTTATTTTAATATAAATACATAGAATATCTATATTTTGTTGAAATTACCAAAGTTTTGCTTGGACTCAAAAAGAAAATAGGGAATGTAAACTATTTATAGCTGAAACAACATGTTTGCCTGTGAATATTCTGCCTTAGTTATTCGCTGTCTGCTCAGCAAAAATAAACTGCCTGAAACTCTCTTACATTTTTCCTGAGAAAGGCCTTTGATTCCTTCACCCCCCAAAAAGTTTTTGCTTCCCTCCTCTGAGTTTCTGTACCGGGACTTCCCTGTCCCTCTCCATCGCCAGCTCCTCCCCAGATTTTTGGGGCCGTTTCGTTTTCTCCTGGTTTGGACCACGTCTAACCTGGCTGCCCCGTCCCTGCTCCCTCGCGGTGGATCTGGCTGGGTTTGCGTTTCACTGCTCAGCTAATGCAGCTTTTACAGTTTGGAGAAGGTCTGAGGTGAGGTTTACGAGTCCTGCCTGTAGCCATTTAAGGTGCTCGTATTTAACATCTGTTTCTCCTTATGTGTATCATACATCGCGTAACGGATAATATTTACATTGCAGAGGCTGGCCCAGAGTTTCTGCTCCCTGACACGAGTGGAGATGGACCAGCTCCTCAAACGCCGCTGTAATTATTCGAGATTTTCAGGGGTGTATGAGCAGAGTTGGCTGTAGAAGCCATCAATCAACCACGTTTTTGCTGGTCCAAATATTTATCATTACATTGTCCTCAGAAGTATTTTCTTTGTCTGTCATCTGACAAGGAAAACCTGATTTTAGTTTCACCGCAGCTTCCTGCATCAAGGCATCAGCTTTCATCCTCCTAATTATTCTGGACTGACATGTACTTTGGATTTTTTGCACTTCAGCCCTCTTCCATTTAGTAACAATATAATAATGGCATTTAACTCCCAGCCACGACGGGAGATTTGACTAGCATTTTCCATCAGTGCTGCAGCTTCACAGTCTGTTTTAAACAGCTCACTCCATTTTGGGAATCAATAACACAAGATATATATATGGCTTTTCAATTTCTCACAAAGTGGCACTTTAATATGTCCCACAGGGCCAGCAGATGACCTAGGAAAACCTACACACATTTTCAGTCTTGGCTTGGCTCGACCTGAAATTAGTAAATCCCTTTCCTTTTCTCTCTTTCAGAAATAATGAGCTCTTTCTTTGCCTGGGATATATTTGCATACCTGCAGTGACACCAGGCAAGGCAACGGGGAGAGCCTGGGTTAGAGCAAACATGGCAAACCTTTGTGAAAAAAAAAAAAAAAAAAAAAGCTTTTTGTAGAAATATTTATATCCTCACTCCTTATAAGAGGAAAATTCTTACCCAGATTCTCTTCTTTCTAGATAAAAATAAAAGTGATCAGGTACAGGGGTGGTATTACGTTAATTAGTACTATAACAATAATTATGAATGAATTAACATCTCCTCAACAGTCTTAGCAATGTGAATAATGAAATATAATTGCATATATTGTATTGGAAGTTCACAGCTAAATCAGATCATCAATAAATAAAAGAAAATTAAGCTATGGTGATCTACCCAAGCTGCGGATTAGACAAAAATTAATGTCTTTATGAAGAAGAACCGTGTGATCAGGTGAGTACTAGGTAGGAGAAGAAGTTTCCATCCAAAACAGACTTTTCTCAAAAAAGCCCCACCCTGTTAATGATATGCAGAGATGAATATCAATATCTGTAATTTATTAGCTGCTGATGCTGGAGAATGCATTGCTACTTCTGAAATTTGTAAGCAGCACAATTGGCTCTAGTGACAGTTCAGAGAACCTTTCTTTTAGGTTGAAATTTTACCAGGCAAAATTTGAATAGAAGAGTGATAATTATAAACCACTGCCAGCTCTCATAATCTCCCAATGTTGCTGTTCTCCTCTATTTCACTATTGCTGTTCAGCTCTGATGTGTGTCTACTTAATGAAGATATTCCCAGGAATTATGGGAAATATCAAACATTTTTCAGCTTTTTCATCAGCCACATATACAAAAGATCTTGTTCGGGATTCCTAGCAGTTTCCGAATCGTGCCTAAATACTTGCCTTTTTAAAAAAAAAAAATAAAAATCAATCATACCTGTTGTAGCTTTTACAAAAGCTACAGTGTAAATGTCAAACTCGGGCTATGCCTGTGTGCTAATAGTTCTTCTAAATGCATTACCGAGGTGCTACAAGGTAGGTCCCACATGTGCCACGCTCGGAAAAGAGAATATTGTGGGAGCAACGGAACAGATTTGTGTTCGCTCGTAGTAAGCCTGTAGGAGATCAGATACAAGTGTGCACCTTCTGCTGACATCTCCGTGGGCTCACAGGTTCCTCAGATGCGACAACATTGGAATAAGGATTTTTTGAAAATGTTTTATTGATATAGCTTCTGACACAGACGACAAGAAACTATTATATTGCAGCTTTCAGGCATAGAGGGCAGAAGCTTTTCATCTAAAGATTTAAGAATTTTGCCATTGCGTTTTAGGAGTAAAAGAAGCAAGTGCCATAAGTCTGTTTTTCTACTTTTCTTTCTTTTTCCTCAATAATTAATAGCTTTTATCAGTATTACTATTGAAACCAGATTTAAGAACCTGACTCTGCCCTCAGCCGTGATGCCCACTTCCCTCTTCAGGCACCTCCGTGGAGATACCGACGTCCAGCCGATGGCTCGCTGCTTGTCTCCATGTTTCGATTTGCACCCGGGCAATTCTCCCCCATCAAATAATATTAGAAAGTTCAGTGTAAATGCAACCTCTGAGTAACCTGCTATGTCATCATTTTCCTCAGGGTATCCGTCTAGGACACAGGACAGTTGACCTGAACTCAAAGCCTTGCTATGTGTATTTTCATTCCGACCTTTACTGTCGCCTTACTTTCTTTGTTGCATTAACTCCACAGAGCATGGACTTTTATACATTCTCTCTTTTTATTTTGTGTGTCTGGCTTCAATTTAGATACTAGCTCTTTAGGGCTCTACGCTTCTCTGTAAGAGCATACCTGGCATAATAGGGCTCTGATTTTCTTGGCACCCTGGTGTACTAATATGTAGTGTTATGACTACTATACGGTGCAGTGCTGAAATCAGCATAAAGCCTGTCTGAGCCCACTCTTGACTGTGGCAAAGCTCAGAGCTAATAAAAACAGATAAAGTACAGCTCTAGGAAAGTTCTATTTAACATGCCAGCTATTAGTATCTGGCAGTAGATAAATATCAAGTTTTAATATTTTTATTAACTGAGAATTCAGAAAGTAATCTAATTAGCACCCTAATAAAGAAAAATGTTTGCCAAAGAATTAATCACACCTTGCTATAGTTCACTCCATTAGTTTTGACATCTTCATTTTAAGAAACTGCCTCTGCATCCCTTTCTGGGCACCATTAAACGCAACTAATTGGGAGGAAACAGCTGTTGTTGTATCATTTACTATGACCGAGACAGAGATGTTGTTACAAAGCTTTTTGTTATAAATATTCTCAAGACAAATTCTGGTAATTCTGGAAGTCAGCAGGCTCTAGCGAGAGAGCGTCAGGAAATATATTCTCCCCGGTATGGAGACAGGGAAGGATTTCTCCACGCTCAGCTCTCTGCCGGCTCTAAGCCACCCCTTGAGCTTGCTCGTGCTTTGGGGTCTTCACAGCAGCTGTAACGGGCTTGATGGGAGCTGGAAATAATTGTTGTAAAAAAGGAAAGATATTTTCCATGTCGCTTCTCTAGACCTCAGTTGCAAACAGAAAGAACTTGCACGGTCATGTCTCGGAGAACGACACAGCAAACAACAGGGAAACAAAGAGATGAAGTTTTTCCAGCCCATCCTGTCTAAGCTAGCAGGGCTGTTTCCTAGAATAGACACTGAAGTCAATTTTCCAGACTAGTTTTAAGACTCCCAAATGATGGATACCCTGGGGGATTTTTTTTATGATACTTCTTTACCTGCTGTCCTGATGTTCAACCTTCATTTTTCTTTTTCTTACTTTTAATGAAATTACCCCAGGTTATGAAATTAAGCATGTTATGTCATTTAATTGCT
The DNA here is from genome assembly GCA_026212715.1 of Elanus axillaris. Classification (NCBI taxonomy): domain Eukaryota; kingdom Metazoa; phylum Chordata; class Aves; order Accipitriformes; family Accipitridae; genus Elanus; species Elanus axillaris. The sequence goes on along the minus strand of JANZLQ010000089.1, from coordinate 38,884,276 downwards.
CTCTTCTCTGACTCTGCAGCATAAAAAGTAGGGAAAAATACTAGCAAAAAAGAACTAACAGATGTCGTAGCTGAAATAAAGCAATGCTAATTATTTATACTTTATGAAAAAATCCCGTTTGATATTTTTAAGTTTAATGCCACACCACATATCAATATTGATAGTAATGGAATATGTAGAGCCTTCATGGTCTGTAGGCATAACGGTTTTGCCTTCACATAGCCTTACTTTACGTAAGGGAAAAATCAGCTGCAGATTCTAAATTAATTGTTTGAGGTTAGCAGTCCTACCTCTGGCAGAGTGAGGAGTCAGAACGTCACTTCTGCTGCCCATCCTTTTTACGCTAAAGCTCACCTTTCTCTTTGCTATGCTATGTGCATGGATGTCCAACGCAACACATGCCACGTGTTCATGTGGTTGTGCTTTTGATTAGAAAAGGAGGACGACAGAAGCTAAAGACCTCTAAAACCCTAAGGCAAAAATAGGAGTAAGCAGTAATATATGAGTATGTGTTTAAACAAAAAAAAATGCTGGTATGGGATGACAGAGAAGATCCAAGGAATTATCTACCTTGCCAGGCTATAAAATGAAGTGGAAAGCAGCCATAAAACACTAAGTAGGAAAGGTGGTTTCATTTCTGCATCAGTTTGTACAGCTTTTAAGTTGCATACCTTTGCTCCCTCCCTACACAGCATGTATGCTGCCGAAGATAGAACATTATTTAAATTTCCTCTAGCCTCCCCATCCTTTAAGCATCACTGATAGGCAGCGTAACAGTAATCCTCACCTTCCGTCTCTTGCATTTTCTCTGAGTCTCTTTAGTAGCTCATATTCATGTGTTTCCAATAATGAAGGCTTTCTGCTGATAAAACTCTTACATATTTAAGTGGCATTTTCAAGCGAATGTAGTCTTCTCTTCTAAACTTCCAGTCAAGAGAAGCAAAAAAAAAAGCCCAATTTAAAGGAAGGAGGTTATCAACCAGATGGGTAAAAATATGTTCTCTGTGTGGCTGCACTAAAATGAGAGAAGTTATAAAGCAGGATGTATTGGTCTCCTAAAACGTTAATGTTGTCTCTTTACTGTCCTTTTTCTTTCATAATACTTGAAAAATGTTTTTTTCTTGAGTAAAAAGTCAGGCTGGAAAATCAAGCCTCCCTCCAACCTCAGCTGGTGGGTCCTGAGAATTGAGAGTGCAGCAGGACTGCAAAAGGTATTCTTGAGAAATTTTGCCTTCAGATTGCCAGAACCAAACCTTCCCCAGGACCAGTGACACCAGGGCTTTGGGAAAGTGATTCACTCAGTCAGAACTTTGTGTCTACATTCAAAGGTCTACAGAAAAGGTCTAATTTAGTGTCATGCTGAGTAACCAATGTCCTCTTTTGGCCTTAATGAGACCATTCAATGAGATGCCTCAGTGCAGCTAAGGGGTATAAATTAAGGCAATCATTTTTCAAAACGTTTCTTCAAAGGCTTTGATTGCTTAGTGGAACCGGACCTCTCTGTAAAGCTTACTCATTTTTAGGGCTGTAGGAACTGTACGTAAGAGCACACTATCAAGTCAAAGTTAACAATGGCGTTTTGATGGAGAACCCAAACCCCAATTCATTTCTAGCAGGAGCTAGCCCGGAGGGGTTTACCTTAGGGAAGCGAGTGCTTCGGTGCGGTTTGGCGTTGCCGACATATTCCTTGCTGGCAATGCTGTGAGGAAGGAACCTGCTCCAGGGGGACCTGGGATGCTTCGGTCGGTCCTTCAGGGTCTCTCTGAGACCTGGGTTCAGCACGGAAAGAGCAGAGGTTGTTATGGGAGGCACAAAGGGAAAAGATGGAATGATCAGAATCTTCCCCAAACCGTTTTTCATACAAATATCCAGGCAATAAAGGACAAAAAAGGAGTATTGAAGACTTTTTTTCTCCTGAAAGTACAAGAGACTAATAACTTTTCTACATCGGACGAATGTGGACCGGCACCAGTAATCTACTTAAATCTAATCAAGCCCTGATTTACAGTGGAGAGCTTTTCCCACATCCGTGGATATAAGGTAAATAAGTTGAAATCAGAGTAAGCACACCAAAATCAGCCTCCTTGCACTGACCAAGATGCGCTGGTGTAAACCCAACAGAAACACAGAAGAATCCGGCCAACTGAGAAAGAAAAGAGAAGGCAAAGTACATGCTGGTTCCAGGGAGCAGAGTGGGGAAAAGAAGCTCCAAACCAACACTGAAAAATGTTTTTTCCTTTCCGATCTTTACTACTGAACACACCAAAAAACCCACTTCCCAAGGGATGGTCGGGGGAAGAGATCATTGTGGAAACTTCACAACACAACTTCACAAATGCATTTCATTTCACCCACATTCATCTGAGAGACTGGAAAAAAGAGATAAGAGGAGGAGAGAAAATGGTATGAGGAATGAAATATTAACATATACACAAAATGTCAGAAACGCTAATAATTGAATATTTGATATTTTGACTCTTTCAAGCTTTGTGATTCCCCAAAAGCACTTCTAGGTGCATGTACTTTTGAATGAATGAATTAAATTTACATTAATATCTTTCCTTTCACTCACATAAGGTCTTAAGGTATTTCACCAACCTGGGAGAGACGAATCACCAATAATTACAAGGTAGCGTGAAAAGGAGCTTCCCCATCTTTCGCTCTTCTTCTGACATTTCACTGTTTCTCCCAACCTGGAACACAGCAGCGCACCGACAAAAGGTCTAATTCACCTAACAAAAAATTTAGGTGGGATCAGAGTTTCTCTGCTGGATCCACAGGGATTAAGGTCCTCTTTTCACTGTGGCATTGGATGTACCATCGCCGCTTTCCCATCCTTGCTGAATGTGGAAGTTTCCCATTAGAAACAGTAGCAAAACATTCAACTGGAGCCCTGGAAATGCCATCACAGCCTGAGAAAAGATTTTTTTTCTTTTCTTTCCAAAGTATTTTTTAAAAAAATTATCAGTAAATAATAGTAGTTACTGAGGAAGACTGCCTGCCTGGTAGCACAAGAAACTCTCCAGAGAACATATATTAATCTAATTTAAAATTTTAATTTTGTATGTGCTGTTCATTTCTACATGCTTTTTCACGTAGCAAGCTATGAAGCAATGAAATTCACTTTAATTTTCCACTTCTCTTGGATGCAATGACAAGCTTAGGCTGATTCAGCAGAGTAGAAATAATTTTGACACTTGCAGTTACCAGATGAGGTTTAATATAGGGATTCAAGCTGCCATGGGAAATCTGCAAGTGCTTGCAGATTCATAAGTTTATCCATAAATGTTCAGAATTTGCAAGTATTAGAGGCCCATTTTCAAATAAAATTTTTAAAAAAGAAGAAGAAAAAAACCCATTTTAATAATTTCAGGAATTTAACATAACACGCAGAGCTAACAAAAGCTCACCTCATTGATAGTAAAGCTCATCCAGAGACAAAACTGTTTCATTAGATATATTACCAGTTCTCCCGTTAAGAATAATGATTACATCTCTCTGGGAAGCCCGCAGTATATCTGTGTGCAGATATGCATCTCCCTTTCCCGACACAAAAGCCGCCTCCCTTGGAAGGCTAAATGATTAAATCCTCCCCCTGCAACGTTTCCCCAGGTGGATCTATTCTGCTAAAGCCCTCGAGCAAATCCAGATTACGGTTTTGGAGAAAAATCTGCCAAGCGGGGCTGCGTCTGGGGGAACGTTTAATGTGTCGATGCCCCAGGTTTCTTCCAAAATTTGAGCTGCCGGTAGCTGACGGCCGTGGGTGCTTGCAGTTCTCCGGACACCGTCAGCGTGTGGGGCTTAATAAATAAACCATGCATGGAAAAAATAACCCCAGAGAAACAGCACAGTGCCGGAGCGCTCCCTGATCTAGGCGTGAATATCCACGGCCAATTTCTTTCAGGGCTGCGACTGCGTGAGTGTCCTGCAACCTTTTGTGCTCCCTCTTCTCCCTCTGTTTTTATCCCAGCTGGATAGGGTTGTTTTGATAAGCCGGTGGCAGCTCGGCAGCCCGGGAGCGGGTGCCAGCGTGCTGGAGCTGGGTGGGAAGGCTCCCATGGGACATCTCTGGCCGCAGGGCAGCAGGGACAGGTTGAAGATCCCCAACTCCATTGGGATGGCTGCTCGGTGGTTTAACAGCCTTCAGGGACCTGCTGGATTCAAACTACCCGGCTCCGCAGAGCGACCCGGGTTCCCGGGGATGACATTCCCCTCCTGGACCGGCGCTCACTCCCCTTCTTGCCCAAACTGCTTTTGCAAATGCCTCCTGCTGTACCAGAGCTTCGGCCAGCTTTGGCTGCTTTGTCATGATATTGCTCTGAATCCCACAAATTGGTTTGAAACGACTTTTCGGAAAGCAGGCTGCTTTTGGAGCTGATCAGCCAGGGTGGCACGCTTCAAGTGCCCGTGCGGGGAAAAAATTCGCATCGTGTGGTGTTCGCTTAGCTAAAGAGCAACCTCAGTCGTCGTGTTACGGTTCAATTTCTGCAGAAGATGCTGACAGGGGCTAAAATTTTGCGATTCTGGTATATTGGTTTTATTGTTATGTAGATTACAGAAAGCCTTGGCAGAAATGTACCCGCCCAAACTCCTCCTAACTTGTTTTAAGCACTTAAAAACACGCTGCTGGAGCCCAGCTCTGCCCTCCGCAGGGTATCTGAATGTCCTCCGCGTGCTCCAGCAAGACCTCGGGATGACACGTGGTCTCCTCAGACACCTAAACTACTCGTCTTAAGATACTTGATGTGAACACACTCAGCAATCTTCCCCAGCCTTTGGTCATTTTTGAAGTTATTTGGCTTTGTTCCCTCTTACCACATAATGGCTTTGATGAGAATGGACCTCCATCATTGCTGTGTTCTGTTTAAAAATGGCTATTTATAGAAACTTCTGCGTGTTGCTGGTCACAGCACCTAGGGATTAAATATTTGGGGTGACAGTATGCAAACACATAGTAAAAGAGAGCGTCTGTAAAATGTTCAGAAATGGGGGCAGGGAGGGTGTGGATCAGGAATGGTTACTATCACCTACGCTGCAGGTGTAAAATTATGCATAGGGAGATAAATGATTTACTTAAAACTACACTGCAAGTCTATGGCTTGGAGAATTAAATCCCAGTCTCCAGGCCTCAATAGGTTAACTGCAAACTCATCTTTCCCAGCATGTAAATATTTGTAAGCAGAATTTTTCTGTTTAACAATTTGATGTTTTGTATGCTAAAAGATTACACTTCCTATCTGTGAATTTCTGAGTCCTGGCCCCAGAGTCACAGCATCTTATTATGAACAAGAAGTAGCAGGCAATACTTTGGATGCTATTGCTACTTTTATCTTCTGCAAGATTTTCTCTGGGATCTGTCATCCATGCATCAGCCTATTCCCCAGTGGGAGCAGGTGGCTGTTTTGCACAAACATGCAATAAATGATATTACCAAAAGCTACATAAATAAAAAGCTACACACCACAAGAAATTTCATGGCGTCTCGAAATATACTGAGGCAGGGAGGGATTTGTGATGGAAGGGGACGAGCCGGTTATACTTTAGTAGCCAACAAATTAAAGGATTAATGTGCAGGGTATTGTGGCAAGGGCTAAAAGTGTTTGTCTGCAGCGAGAGAAAATAGGCTCCAGGATCGTTGTGTTTTCCCAAGCACAATGATAAAACACGTGCATTCAGTCTCTGGAGGTGTTACCCACTTCTAACATACCTCCATAAAATCTGCCTTAGGTTACTTTGTTGTGACTGCTGTTTGGCAAGTCGTTTCTCTAGAAAAAGACATATGGCATCTCCACTTTGCTGAGTGAGCAGCAGATTTACGTCCCTGTTCCTGATCTGAAGCCTGGTATAGAACAATCAGGTCAAGGTTGAAGGTTTGTTTAACCTTTAAGATGGGCTTTAGACTTAAAAAATAAATAAGTAGCTTAAGGCTCCTCAAAACTATAATATTTTCAACATGAGACGACACATAGAGGAATAAAGTCAAAAGGTTGTTTTTTTTTCCCTAAATTAAGTAATTATTAATATAGCGTTGGAATCTAAGGCGTTCTTAACACACAGAAACCTGTTTGCAATGCTTCACAAGCAGTACAAAATATGGAGGATGTTTGACAAAGGTTAAGGCAGCAACACTGGCTCAGTGTTTTATATATCCGCTAAATACTTGAGTGTGTTTATACAGTGCTACGACTTAGACATTTAAAGCACTTATTGCAAATCATTTCTTTTCTACCACTGACTGCTCCTATTCATCATATGCACTACCCCTTCCTAAAGTGGGCAAAAAAAAATGTTTTAAAAAATTGTACAACCATGCTGAATTACTAGTTTTTAATGCTCTTGAAAAGAAGGGAAAAACCTGTTTGCTGTGTCCATAGAGAGTAGGACAAGAAGTAATGAGCTTAAATTGCAGAGAGGGTGATTCTGCTCAGGCATTACAGAATTTTTCTGTAGTAGGAGGAGGCTGCAGGTCTTCAGCATTGTACGAAAAAGCTAGATAAACAAGGAAAGAGGTTTAGATGATCACGTCTTAGGGAAGAGAGATGGACTAGATGATTCTTGATTGCATGACATTTTATTAACTTATGCCCTTGAACCCTTTTCCTTTTTTCCATCTTCCAGTTCTAATATGTGATGCCAAATTACCTTAAGGAAGCTGAAAGGTTTGCAGGCAGAAATGTCCGCGCTCTTCAGAGAGAACAGGGCAATAAAAAAGGGAAACCCAAGAAAAACTGTTTTTAAGAACTTGACTAGATACAAAATAATGAGTTGGGTTTTTTCTTACAATTTTTCTAAGGCAGCCTATTGTACTCTCTGTAAATTATTGAAAGATTGGACTGATACAATCTGCTAAGGCTAAGATGTCAATATAAAAGGAGATATAATAGGTCAGAAATTTAAAAAAAAAAAAAAAAGGTTATATCTTATGCATCCAATAAATAGTTGTCTATAAGCAACAAGAGTTTTTCTACAGACAACCTTGCTATGTTCTATTCAGTTTTGGGCCCCTCACTCCAGGAAAGACCCGGAGGGGCTGGAGCGTGTCCAGAGAAGGACAACGGAGCTGGCG
>JANZLQ010000089.1:38833386-38876934 GCA_026212715.1 Elanus axillaris | reverse complement strand
TGCCCAGGGAAGCGGTGGAGTCGCCATCCCTGGAGGTATTTAAAAGACGGGCAGATGCGCTGTTCAGGGACGTGGTTTAGTGGTGGACTTGGCCGTGGTTGGACTTGATCTTTAAGGTCTTTTCCAACCTAAACAATTCTATGATTCTATGATTCTTTTAAAATGTGTTTTATATGCTTGTTATTTTTAAAAGTTTGTTTTTATTTTATTTTATAATTGCAGAATTATTGTCAATGAAGACAGTTTTGCCCTGGGTACATAAACAAGGTGGCAATATGTGCAAAGGCCTGAGAGGGCGGTTAGTTCTATAGCACTTTTCTTTTTAATGAATGGTGTGGCATCCCTTTGCTGATCATAGCTCACGCTCCTGAGATTTGTGGCACGAGACATTTTTGGAAAGGGATTTGAAAGAAAGCAGGGTGCAGATTAGACACAAGGTCCTTGCAATCAATGAAAGTCTTCATGTTGATTTCAAGTAGTTTATATATTATTTAAAGATATAGTTGCAAACATGTCAGGAATCATTTGAGAAGGCACATACTGAAAGCAAGGTAAAGTAATTCCTCTCTTATGGGAAAATGCTCTCCTTGAATGTTGGTCACCATTTCTGCAGATATTGCTCCTTGAAGAGAGCCTTTGACCCTTAGCGTATCTCAAACAGACATGGGTCTGAATTTCAGAGCCCCTGCTGGAAATTAGAATACATCTTGCAGTTTGAAAGTGAGACCAGCAATATGAAATACTTACTTTTTTTTGGTATCTTTCTATCTGCCAAGGTAACACATTGCCTAAAAGAGTGTATTTTTCCACATCCATTCACTGTTCCCATTTTCATCGCTCATAAAGCAGCAAAAATGAAAGAGAGGAAAGATGAATCAATTAACATCTGATGGAGAAATTGATCTGCTACAAAATGCATGTTGAGCACAATGAGGTATTTGATGGTCTTCTACTTAAGAAGCAGAGAAAGAGTAAGCATGTGAGAAAATCCCAGAAAGATCAGAGATGGTATGAGTAAAGTGTTCTAGGTTTCATCCACCAAAAAATAAAATAAAGGAGACATATCGGTGATTTGCTTCATACAGGAGCATCAGCTTTCTCCTAAATTGTTTTAATTATTCTTGGCAAAGGCAGAATAATTCTAAAAGAGTTTTTTATTATTTTTTAAAATTAATTGAAGAATTTAAATGAAGCAGTTTAAACAATAGTGCACTTCATTAAATATGCACAGTGCAATTGGCAGCCGAACACTAGAGCTGGAAACTGTGGTAGTCCAACCCAGGCGGCTTCCATGCTTTCCCGTGCATGCAAGAATTTTAAATGTTTAATACATTTGTGCACATAAATTTCACTTGCATAATGATATGCTTGAAGGTTTCAAACCAAATTAAGTCTCTGGTCCACTGATAAATTATTGGAAATCTCCATACACATTACAGATGAGATTTTTGAGGAGCACCTGCCATTTGTCTTGGTCTCCTTCCATTCCAGATGAATTACCTATTGATTTTGATGGGAGTAGAATTAGGGCAATGCAGTGATTTCTGAAAATGTCACCATCTTAAAAAAGGATGGACTGACAACACAGCCTTGTGATAAGGAGTGGTTTATGACAAAAAATTACATTTTAGGATACGAAGCCCTGATTTTGAAGGTCTCGACCACATTCAGAATCGGTTCTTGTCCAGTGAACATAGTGGGATTTTAGTCAGCGAACAACTAACTGGGGGTTTTGTGTAGATGAACCCCTGGCTTGATATTGCAGGTGGAGGGGACACGCACACCATTCTGCGTTTTTTTCACACGGAACACACAGCTTTATTTTTCTAGATCACTGTCATCAGTGTGATTCTTTCCATTCACCTTATGTAAATATCCATGAATGTGTAGTCAAGTTCCCTGTTTGTGCCCACTTGGAAATGAAGGAAAGCTTGTTTTCTTTTTCCAGAATGACAATATTTTTGCTTCCTGCCAAAAAAGACAAGACTATGAATTATAAAATACACTATTTTCAGTGTATAGCTGAAAACTGTCAAGAGCTGAATCACGTATCAGCCAGGCTGGATCATACAAGCTCACAACCCCCCTTTCTAAACCAAACCAGTCCCTTTATTAGTGGTGATACGAAATCAGAGGAAAGCAATTCCTTCACCGAAGAGCTTAAAAGCTAAATAAGAGTATTCCTACGATTTCTATCCTCCTTCAAATACTTTTGTACTATTTAAAAATAATGCTATTCAAAACCTGTAAAAAGATTTTAGAGTAGAACATTGCCTTGTAAGATGCTGCAGGGTACTGCAGGATGTAAAGCTTGCGAGGAAGAGACGACTTTGAGTTGCTAGAAAAAAATGTTGATACAAAATTTTGGGTTCTGGATGCTTAAGGTTAAATAGAGCAGGAAAGAATACAGAAATTAGGAATAAATTTAACAGCACATGGCCTAGAAGTGTATGATAGTGACAGATCTGGCATACTGTTTTACTTTTTGAAACAGTTTTGAAACAGTTGTGGAAACTTTTGTGGAATATTTTGGCTTTGTTTTCCTGGTAATAAAAGTTTTAAAATTACTCAACACCCAGCACTGGAGGAGTATGTACCTTTCCATTTCAGCAGTTTTATTTTCCTCTAATCATCAGGTTTAGTAGCATCCTTCCACTGCCCCCAACATCTAAAAATCATAAAAAGCACTGAGTTCTAAAAAAGAACTCTTTGGCTTCTCTGGAGCTATGCTGGCTGATGATTTGCTTTCTGCTTTCTAGCCCGCTTAATCTACGATCCAAACCCCCATCGCATTGAACAACCCATGTGTGCCAGAGTGGGCTACGTGGGAGCGATCCCATTATTCTGCCTGTGGATCCATCCCAGACCCATCGCAACTGGGAGCTCAGCTGGGGCCCATGGAGGCGAAGGGCTCCTCTCTCCTCTCCCACCACTCAAAAGAGACCAAAGCGACCACACATTTCAGGGTAGGGTTGGCTGTTCGGGTTTGGGTTTTTTTTTTTTGCATGCTGATTTTTCTGTTTTTAATAGAAAACCACACTTCATTAGCTGTTCGTGTATGAGGAACTTTGCAACAACAACAATTATTTAAACAAGTCAGATATGTCAAAATCTATTCACCTCCAGCTAGGAAGCAAGAAGGATACATAAAACTTGGGGGATGCATAAAACCTATCTGAAACGTCTAGTCCACCATTGGATTTTTGCTCCTTTTTTAACCTTAGGGTATGCAGTATTAGCTAATGGATTTTAAACTAGATATAGCTCAGTGGAGAAGGCTTTTCAATTTTATCTGCAGCAGAAAAAAGTGAGTTTTCACACAGCATTTATATTCCTTGCTGAATTGGAGTCCATTTGCCTTTGATCATCATAAAGAAATATAAATCAGCTGTAGCATTCCTTTTGATTATTTACCCTTTTACACAGAACCCTTAGGCAGAAGAGACTTGTGTTTGCTCTTGATTAATTTGCTGTTGTATCCTTTAAAGGCATGTGCTGGTTGTAGAAGGTTGTAGCAGAGATAAGAGGGGTTTTTTATGCTGAAACAGTGGACAAATATCATTTCTTCTTAGTCCCATTTCAGGAGAGATGTAGACAAGCCATAAAACTACCAGGTTTTGAACAAATGAGGTGGTAAGTTGTGGATATGAGGGGGGTTTATAGAGCAGCTATTATTTCATAGTTCATATTTCTACTGAAAAAAAACCACTGTAATTTCTCAGCAGTGCTCATAGGCACTATTAGACGAGGAATTGCTTGAAGTTAAGCCACTGCACATTAATTAGAAATTGCTTGCATTAAGTTAGACTTTTCTGGAATCATTTTGACATATGGAAAAAGACTCTTCAAAAATTCAGCTTCAGAGAAAATGTACAGAAACAGTTGCCTCCTTCCTGCTAATTTACAAAATCCTGTAAATCCTGGGTTTAAGGGAAAATCTTTCAAAATGAGAAATGCAGTATTGCATTATAAGGGTGAGAAAGACTCCGTCTCTTTTACGTATTACGAAACGAGGTGGAAGAATGCAGATGGAGACAAGGCACGGGAGCGAGTGATGGGATGACGAGCATGGGGACTACCCAGCCACCCGGCTCTCGAGCCCTGAGGGCTGAGGGTTGGGGACTTGAGGCCACCTAATATGGGAAATATGGTCTCCAAACAACCAGCTCTCCTTGCCTCAAAGGAGAGAGAAAGTCTGCTCAAGAGAGAGAAAGAAGGGTTTCTGCATTTCTTAAACAGACCCCAAAGACCTGGAGCTAGAGTTTGTGTTTCTGTCCTAAATTGATGCTCATGGAGCTCCTGCTTTTGGTGCAATTAGTTGGGAAACCCTTTGTTTTCTTTTCTTTCGACCTAACATCATACATGACTGAATATCGAGGGGGTTTTGGTTGGTTATTTTTGTCAGTCAGTGGTGGGCAGGGTGACCATAGATTTGGGTAAGAACAAAGAGTAGGTGACACGCACATGCCTGGGAGCTTGGAGACGAGGTCTAGTGCTACATTTCACTGCTAATACCAGCCTCAGGCATCTGGCAGGAGATCGACCATAAACCAACATTTGTTCTCATTATCATTTTTCCGTGTTCGTTGTTTTACACCTTGCAGGTATACATGAATCACCAAACCTGTACTTTTCAGGATCAGCTCCAGGTGTAAACTATAAAATGCCCCATCACAAGGTCCCCAGCAGTGCTTTGTTCCCAAGTCATTGCTTTTGCTTTAACTCCTGTGACAAAACAAATAATTTCATAGCTTTATCTTAATTTCAGGCATTAGATAGAGTCATTCCAGATTACTCCTCTGTTATCTTGTTAATATGAAAAAAGTCACCAGATGGTAAATGTATTTCAGATGTGCTGACCCCCCTTTCTGAAATACTTGGCAATAGCTGGGAGTTTTATTTCTCTTAGCCACTAGTAACAGATGTGCAGTAGAGAAGAAAATGAGTGGATGGATGGATGGATGGGCATGTACAAATTGTTTGAATACGATTATCACTCTGCAGTTTCATATAGATCTCCTTTATTTTAGACTAAATATCCATATTGTTGACGTAAAGAAAGACGATTTTAGGGCGTGAAATTTAGTTTGCAGGTGTTGCCTGGAAATCTAGAAACCCTCCTATGTCTTCACCAGGTCTGTAAAACTAGCAGGTGACTATCTTTGGCTGGGGTGAGCTGGGTTTCTGCTGCGGTTCTCTGTGAAATAGCAACCCTCCACTTAACCACAGCTCAATGTCACAAGATGCAATATCAGCAGAAATAATGAATTGCCTTTGCTGAGTTATTTTCAGTGAGATTAAATGATATAATATTTTTTACCATAGTATAAAAAAAATTACTTATGGTTTTGCAAGCTTGGCTTTCAAAAAAGATCAGAAAACAGAGCGTTGTTAAATATACACTCCCAAGCCATATACAAGGAATAAAAATGTTATTATTCTTGGCCACATTGTTCTCACTAAAGGCAATATTAATGCATCCAATTTTATTAAAATATAAATGCTAATAAATGCACTGGTATTGCTGACTGTCAAAAGTTACTCCTGGAGTGGTTAAATGAGGCTGCATTACTGTTGGCAATAAAAATATTCAAAGTGCAGGAAAGTTACACATATTCAGAAGCGTTTTATGAAGTTAATCTAGAACACTTAAGCTAAATTACCAATTTGGGTGTGAAGGGGAATGGGTAATTGATAAAGGTGAAATAAAATTAGATTTTCTAGTAAGCATGTCCTAAAACAAATCAGAGGTCTTCAGCTGGTTCTCAAGCCATTAAAATGCACATACTTTACAGTAGTAAATATCAGTTGCCTTTTATTCACATGTAAAGCTCCCAGGTATAATTTTAAGTAGGATTTTTTGAAGCTCCTTTTCTTAGACATCAATAGCTGTCAGGAATGTGGGATAGGCAGGTGGGATTTTGACAGTCAATGGAAACACAAGGAAGAGGGGTTTTAAAGCGTATGTTCAGCCTGGCAGGGATGTCTTGGAAGTCAAGGGCAGGTGCTCTCGTTGACTTCGGCAGAGCAAAGTTAGCCTGCTTACAGCCTCTTCTGGAAACCCCCTCCTTGTTGTTTATCAAAAGCCTATTTGAAGTATCAAACACTTGAGTCTACAAAAATAGGCTGGAAATCTCTTGAGAAAAAGGATTTTATTATTGTCAAAACCAATCGTCACACTCCTTACTTTGGTTATGACAAGAAAACCTCCAAGCCAGCCTTTTTTTTTTTTTCTTTTATTTTTTTTTTTCCCCCGTATTTCTCCACAGCTGCCTCTGGTCCTCAGGTCCTGAAGGCACCTGTAAGCCCGTACCCATGGGTACGCCCGCAGCTGCGGCTGCTGGACCGGCACCGCAGCCTCCGCGATGCCTGCCTTTGGCTTCAAAGCAAGCCTTCAAAAAGACCTGCAAGCCCGTGGAGATGTTCAGATAAGAATAGAGATAAAGCAACACTGTACTGATGGCATCTATCCAAAATAGTGTTTCTGTGGTCCGCTGGGAGACACAGTGCTGTCGCATTTGGAAGTTAAAGGTGCTCTAGGAGTTAAAAGCACTGCGGGTATGCCTGTTTTTCACCCCAAATATTTGCAAATTAAGTAGAGGAGACTAAGGAACCTGCTGTTATCTTTTTTCTTCTGTCCTTTGGCAGGTAGGGGACGGATTTGAGAAATTAATTTGGATTTTTCTAGCATACAGGCCAACCTGCTGCTCATTCATTCTCTATGAATGTGTTAAATTGTTTAATAAAATTAAATGAAAAAGTTGGAAAATATTGTAGGGATCTTAAGAAAGTATTTCTGAACATGAGGCCATTGTTTGCCAGCTGCTGTGTATTTTGTGGGTCAGAAGTCTGCCTCCACCGGCAGCAAGAACAAAATACTGCAGGGTCAGGCGGTAATGGTGACTGGTGCTACTTTGCAATTTCTTGGTGACAGTGATAGATTTTAAAACAAATTGGTGCTTGGATTCCAGGGGAAAATTCCTCAGCAGATTACGGCACTATCAAGAGGGGTCGGAGCCAGAGCCTAATCTCTCTGACAGTGTCTTGCTGCCGTCTCCCCGTCGCTGTTGCATGGCACGGGACAATGCCTCGCTCCCGAGTGGCACGGACTATTGTAATGCCAAAATATTGTGCCAGCCCTCTCCTATAAACATTTTAGTACATTTTTAGTGCTTTTCCTCTATGTGTGGTAGGTGGGGAAAAGAAGTAAAGAGGAATCCTATCACACATGAAGTTGGTTGTCCTGTTCCCACCAGCCATTTGCTATACCACAGGCCAAGACCAATAAAAAGGGAAATAGATATTTTATCTTATCTAGGCACGACCCAAATTGTCAGAGTGGCCATCCTGACGCAAATCAAATCCACCTAGGACATCCAGTCTTGCAACGGATTCACTGGCAAGACCAGGATCTGAAGACCTTTAACTGGCAAAGGGCCCCTACAGATGCTAATGGATAATTTGTGATATAGTGGGGAATAGAGTGAATAATTGGAAAGCTTGCCTTTGTGGTACATACATCTGGGGCACTGAGCCAAGCTCTGCCTACCCCTGCCCCATGTGTTCTTTGAAATAGGGCCAGTCCATACACAACTTTCTGATACAAATGTAATTAATGAGTTGGCCATCGCCAAAAATCTTCCCGACCTTAATCCAAAAAGCATCGGAGATTAAAGGTGGTATCTGGAAATTCATGGGTTAAGTGAAGGTATTGCCTCTACCTAGGACAGAGATAGTCGTTTGTCTTTGCTAAAAAAATAAATCTGCCATCAGTGAAAACACACAATGTACTATTGCCAAGTTATAACAGCAAAATTAGACTGTATTTACTTTTAGTTCTATAGAGCGGAGAGCACTGAGGGTTGCTATACTTAAGATATAGTTATCTATGCTATTCAATTTCACTGCAGCAAACAGATAAACAAAACAAACCTAAAATTGAATGCTGGAGAAACTGAGATGATCATGAGATTGGGGCTCCACTGACACTGTCTGTCCCATCACTCAACACGGAGAACATCTGCTTTCAGGTGACGTGTGCTCCACAGTGCTCCCAGAGACAAAAAGCGGCTGCTGAGAAAAAAATTGCTCTCAAGGGCAGGGAGAAAACATCTTTTCTTGCAGGGTTTTGACTGTATCATTAAATAAGACATTCCCAAAGTTTGTATTTTTTAACCTGTTTGTGATGATTCCCATCTACTTTGATGTGAAACCGCTGTAGGCACGCAATAGAAATTACATGCTGGTTGCAGAAGGAGTTAGCACTGTCGACCACCCTGTTACTGTTAAGTTGTTGTTGACTAATACAGTATCCTTGGGCTTCAGCTGCCAATCTATTTAATCAGATGTACTGTTATTCGCTGTCATTTCTACAAATCTAAATTAGAGGCTGGATCTCTTTCCCTTGTCATTAAGGAACTATGAAAGAGCAATGGCCATGGTAGATGGTGATTATTTTGACAAGGGGATCATATTAAACCTCTGCACTCTCCCAGAGCAAATCATACTTGATCATTATAATTGAGAGGCACATTTCTTTAGACCGATGACTTCTATCTTTGTAGCATTGCTTTTCAGCCTGGGATATTACTTGTTTCCTTCCTTCGCTGCCACCAAGCACTACACGAGCAGGTGTAGATTTTTATTCTTTG
The DNA here is from genome assembly GCA_026212715.1 of Elanus axillaris. NCBI lineage: Eukaryota > Metazoa > Chordata > Aves > Accipitriformes > Accipitridae > Elanus > Elanus axillaris. The sequence continues at coordinate 38,868,283 of JANZLQ010000089.1, read as the reverse complement.
CCATCCCTATAATCTGCTGTTATTTCTGCAAGATAGCCCTTTGAATAAGGTATTTCAATTGCAGTGATTTGATTCCTTTACCAATGTTTACATAAATAAAACAAGCCATAACAATACAATTTGGAGCTTATGTGATTGCATTCACTTCCTTTGATCCCCAAACATTTGAAATGTGATTCCTTTCCTCAGCACAGATACTGTCAAATAGAAACATCTCTCAGCTGTATTCAGTCTAGGCCTATCACTTTTAACAACCTTCACTTGAAAAAAAAAAAAATTAATAACCTTATTCCTAGCAAAGTGATGAGTGGAACCATTTTTTGTGGCTTAAATTATTGATTGCCCTTAAGCATCTCATTTCAAACATTTTCAAAGGGGAAGCAAACAAGAATGTATTTTACAAATAAAAATCAGTTTAATGAAAAAGTCCATAAGACAAATTAATTATGATTCTTGCTTGGTTTTGATTAAGAATGTTTTAAAATTATTTTGGAAACTATTTTTCTAGTTACATTCCTGAACTCATTATTTACTGAACTTCGTAATGTACATATGGATGAAAACTAAAAAGAGAAAGTTGATCAGAGAATGACAGAGATTTTCTAAAAGGGGGATTTACTGAAACGGATCCTTACTTGCTAAGACTGCAGAATGTATTTATATAAGTGATTCACCATACGGATGTGGGAAAATGTTCAAATATTTGTGTATCAAGTTTCAGACTTTCATAAATGTTTGCTACAGAAAGTAACACTGACTATAAAATATCTTTTTGCTATAGAAAGTAACACTGACTATAAAATATCTTTTGGCTTCAAATCATACATTTAATTCAGGAAACCCAAAATGACAGAATGAACCAAATGCATAGGCAAGACATTACTACCTGCGTAGTAAGTCCCCATCGCGAAACTGAATCCATGACGTGACCCTTACTGCATGTCCACAATTCCATAGCAATTGCTAAATCCATCTATGCTGTTCTACGTGTTTTTCAGATCTTGAAATTATATATCCTACTAGGACTTGGCCCCAAAGATAGTATCGACAACAGCAGCTTGTCATTGTTAGCATCTGCCACAAGCTATCCCTGTAGGTTCGCTGGCAATTCCCCATCCCACCCTTCCTGGGTAGAGAAGGAGAAGAATCCCACCACGGTCCACGTGGGATTAGTGGCGCAGAATCAGCGCAGAGAGTTGCTCCATCACACTGCCGGTTAATACAGTCCAGGTTAGCGAAGTTGGAGGAGCTCCTAATGAAAGGATAGATCTTAAAAATCCATGTTTTAACAATATCTGTAGGGCCACTTTCTACAGCTGAAATCTCTCTGGGCTGTGGGAATAGCAATGTAGTGCTACCACGCTTCTCCCCCAGGATGAAAAAAAGAGCTGCCTCCCCAGACCCCAGGTGAAACAGAGCTTGAACGAAGGAAAGACTGACAGACCATGACCAAGATTGTATTTACATTGATGAGCAAACCTTAGCCATGGCAAACCCATGCATATTTTAGTAAAGTTATTTATTGTGAGATTTCCTCTTTTGTTCTGTTTTTATTTCCATTCTCCCTGCAATATAATGGACTGTTTTTCTCAGCATAATGAGGTTCAATGAAAAGGAAGAAAATTCATAGCTGTTCCTATTTTTTGCAGTTTGGAAAACAAGAACTTGAAGAAAAAATACAGTATGACATACCCATTGCTGCAAATGCTATATGCTAATTCAGATAATTGAAAAATGCAAGACAACATAATTATCTGACATAGTTCATAAAAATTGCTGCTACTGCAGTGTTAACTTAAAAAGTGAGTAAATGCAGGAATACCTTCTTGCCCACAGAGGTCAGGGAAGGGTACTATTAGCTGAAAATACTGTCATTTTTCATGGGACTGCAGTACAGCTGGTGTAAAATATGATGCACTGTCATGTAACAGGCCCACAAAGCTCATAAAAATCTGTTTGAATCATGTAATCTCAGGTCCCTCTGGGACAGCCTCTTTGTCCTAAAGAAGGACTGAAGATATTTTGGAAAGCACATCCACTTTATGTCTTCATCCAAGGAAACAATCACAAATCAATTGGATTAGAGCAGTGACTGGGTGATACAAGAGTTAAGGTTGTGCATGTCAGCATTTCTATTAGGTTGATAAGTAACCTGCTGTGAAAAATCTAAACAGTAGCATAGATGGTCTCTGCAAATAAGTTGTCTTATTATTTTCTCTAAATTTTAAATCATTGGTCATTTTCATCTCATGTCAGCTTCATTTTGCTGCTGTGTGCCTGCCAACTTCAAGAACATCCTTGTGCAGATATTAATACCTGAAATACCTGTGTGAATTTAATTTATCTGGTAAGGTTTTGAAAATGAATGCTCGGTTAGTCCCTGTTGGTGGTAGTGGAGGAGTTAAGGCTCCCAGCAATTTCGTGGAATGTAGGCTTTAAAAATTTATTAATAAAAAATGATCCAGCAAGTTTAGTCGTCTTGGGTTTCTTTAATGAAAAGATGTTTAAATATATAAACACATAAAGTAAATATTCAACTAAAATGATTCACAGATGCATTTTTAAAGCTTCTGTGACAGATTTTAATATAAAGTTTAAACAAAATTGCCAGAATAAAGCTTGTGGATATTGAATCCTTGGCATTCTTATTCCTTTAAGAATGTATGGTAAGTTCAGTAACAGAGATCCACCCATAGAAAAGTCTTGCAAAATAGACAAGATCTTAAATAGGCCAAATTAACCTGGAAGGAAGACAAAGGCAGAGCTACACATAGTACCAGTGGAAACTGAGAGGGCTTAATAAGTCACAATGCCATTGCTTCGTTGCAAGGACTATGTATGATGCCATTAGACGTGGAGGTAAAAAGTGAAAACACCACGCCCCAAGGTAGACTTCACACAAAGCATTTTTCCAGCCGCTCACCTGGAAATCGCGATGCTCCAGGGCTTCGTTTTCTCTGTCATATCAGAGTCACAGAGGGGCTGAGGTTGGAGGCACCTCTAGAGCCCCCCTAACCCAACCCCTGCTTGAGCAAGGGCAGGCTGGGCTTTGAGTATCTCCAAGGATGGAGACTACAACCTCCTTGAGCAAACCCATCCTGTGCTTGACCACCTTCTCTTATGTTTAAACTGAATCTCCTGTATTTCACTTTGTGCTTCTGACTCTTGGCCATCCACTGGGCACTACTGAGAAGAACCTTTGTCTGAACAACCCAAGCTCACTCGCGTCTTGCTCCGATCCCTTAATCATCTTCGTGGCTCTTTGCTGGACGTGCTTCAGTGTGTCCTTGTCTTTCTTATACTGGGGAGATCAGCACCAGACCCAACATTCCAGCTGTGTCTCCTGAGTGCTGAGCAGAGGGGAAGGATCACCTCCCTTGACCTGCTGGCAACGCTCTGCTTAGCACAGCCCAGGATACTATTGTCCACCTTTGCGGCAAAGGCACGTTGCTGGCTCATGGTCAGCTTGATGTCCACCAGGACCCCCAGGGCCTTCTCTGCCAAGCAGCTTTCCAGCTGCTTGTTCCCAGTATGTACCTGTGCATGGGGATGTTCCTCCCCAGGTGCAGGATTTTGCACTTCCCCGCGATGAACTTCATGAGGTTCCTGTCGGCCCATTTTTCCAGCAAGACCAGGTCCCACCGGATGGCATCGGGACCATCTGGTGTGTCAGCCACTCCTCCCAGTTTTGTGTCATCTGCAGACTTGCTGAAGTTGCACTCTGTCCCATCCGAGGTCGTTAGTGAAGAGGTTAAACTGTGCCTGTACCAAGGGAAGTAAATCTTATACCCTCACCAGTAATAAATTAGATTTCTATATAAGATAAATGCTCACTGAATGAAAAGGATGCATACAGTTTTTCCATTTTCCCCCTCACTAGCAGTACAGTATAGAACACAAGTGCACCTTTGGGAACAAATTTAATATATTCAGATAAGGTTTTTTTGCGTTTGAAAACAATCTGTACATATCTTTTGTAATATGTTCAATCTCTTTTTAAACTTTATGGCTGTATCATGAAGGAACATTCAATTTGTTAGCCAACTAACGAAGAAAAAAGGAATTTACATGTAAATTTTTAACAATGTGTTTTGAAATTAAATCTTAGTTGTGTTGACCTCTGTCTCTGTGCTAAACCTAGGGACTAGCTCTGCTTTTCAACGGGCCTGTAACACAGGGAACATCACTACCAAGAACAAAGGTGTTTTTGACAAACTGCCTGGAAATGCCTTTCAAGACTGCAGGCTGATGTTAAAAATCAAAAATTTAACTGCTTGGTTTTCAGTTAACCCTGAAGAATATTGATAATAATATTTTATTTAAGATAGTTATAATTGTTTTGTTTCAGTAAGCCGCATTATAATCACATTAAGACACTTCAGGGTGTCTACCCTAACAATAGCATGTCCTGCTGTGTCTTATTACTTAAATCTGCTTGCAATTTGCTCTCCCTGCTGACTACTCATTTGTCTTTGCGAGGCATAGATTGATAGCAACTTATACCAAGTTGTATTTATTTTACTAAGAAGAGTGTTGATCAATACCATATGAGCTGAGACAACCAAACTCATTTTTCTAATGATACCGGTTTTCCAGAAAGCTTGTTGAGGTGTTTTTATTTGTACCATACCTTACAATCAATTACTCCATGCAGATAGTTAGCAAGATAAAAACCAAAGGATCAAACAATGGTAATTGTTTCCCCATTTAGCAAGACTGGTTACTCTTAGGAAAATTTAAGCAATCATGGGAAGTTAATGTGAATGCAGACTCCTGGACCTGTACTGCTCATCCCAGAAAGCCAGACCCTTCCAGTTTGGCTGTTTTGGGACTGTTGTAAGACACATTGACTTGCTGGGAACAAGGTATTTGGGAATACAGCACTAAACACCACGGATAGAACCAGCTGCTTATTTCTGTGGCGGCCGTATATCATGAGTAGATATGAACGTGTTCATGTGAAAAGGGGCATTAAACACTTTTTTATACTGAAATATAGAGGGTCTATCTATGTTCTTCACTGTAAAGGCATGTGGAAAAGCAACCAACAGCCTCAAAAGCGCTCAAGCCAGATTTTTGACACCAGTTTAGTACTGAAATGACATTAATTTAGTCAGTTCACTTAAAATTATTCACATGAAGGCAGTAAGCAGCCCAGCCCGATAGAGTGCGTAGAAGAACTTTAAAGTTGCTTTCAGTACTTCAGTTTAACCGAATTCCTCAGTAAACCAAAGCCCCTCTGAGTGACGTTTGACATCCCTCCTGAGTGGAAATCTCCCTGGGGGGAAAGCCCAAGGTCTGCAGCAATCCCAGGGGGATCTGGCATTTAGTTCTGGCCACGGGTGAGCAGCGCGCAGGCTCTGCACATCGCCTCTGCGGGTGAACAAGTGCTGAATTAGCTAAAGCCAGAGATTTATTCCCCTCATTGAATATTAATTTGACTGTAACAAGGTCAGGCTAAAATGTGTACTTCTTGCCATCCGTGAAGAGGGCATGAGGAGCAGCTGAGCTCATGGGGGTGGATTTTACCCCCATCTGGATTCTCTGATGTCTAATAAAGGGTGAACTTTCCTTCTTTCACAGTGCCAGCAATAATATCTTCCCTCTCCTCCAGCTTCTGTTTTTTTATGAAATCCGAAGGAATTTAATATCTCCGTGAACTCCATCTCATTGTTAAATTTCATTATAAATACTTAATGGCTTAAAAAGGCATTAGTACAGATAGCTGGACAGGTAAACAGACACAGGAGTATGCAAGCTTATATATATAGCTTATATATGTAGCCTATACATCTCTAAAAATAATTTTCCCCTTGGTCATGTTAGCAATCTTTTCCTACTTCTCCAATAACATTAGAAAGAAAAAGCCATACTAGCAGCAAATACAGCTAAAGCTAATTTTGTCTTAGACTCATTCTCCAAAATGACAAAGCACAAAGACCGCATTTTATACAGGTGAACTACCAACAGTTTGGAAATTCCATGTTTAAGTAATGAATGGATTCCCTTTAGGTTTGTTAACTCAGCATGGCCTAAATTAGTTATAGACCTCTCTTGTATCCCAAACCAGGACCATATGCATCAAATACACAGTAGTACGTAGAAACCTATAGAAATCTATGCAACAAGCTGTAGAAATTAATTCCTTATGTTATACTGAAGCAATGCCGCTCTTCTGAGGTTGTAATCCAGTACAAACTGCATTGCTTTTAAAGCTGAAAAGAGGAGGAAACATACTAATGCCAGGATAAACAGTATCGCTTCTGAGAGTCTTCTACAGAGAAAGTAAAACGGAAGCCACAACTAATTAATGGCACTTTATCCGAGAATTTTCTTAATATTGCAAGATCTGGAGACCCAAGTTCCCCATTAATATCTGTTTTATGGTTCTCCCTGCCCTAGAATGAACCATAATTTCGTTATCAATTCCAGACATCTATGTCTGAGATGTATTTTCAGTGTTTACAATGCTTTTCAAAACAGAACTAATGAACTGTGTGTTTTAAAGGATTCTGTGGGTTTTGTAGGCAGGCCTGTTATTAGAGATAGAAAGCAAATGGGAGCAATAAAGTTGAAATGATGCCTGGTGTACAAATAAAAGTTGTAAGCAGCAGGTTCAATATCTTTGCATAATCATGACTCATCTAGCTGAGTTATCTGCAAGCAGAGAACTCGGGATGTGAAATCATGAAATGCTATTTCATGAGAGAAAGGAAGAAGTTCTCCATGCTGGGAGCATGCCCATCACAAACTCATGTATATATATATATATATATATATAGGCTAACATCAGAAGGAGAAGCTATGGAAAAGTCAGCGTGTTCAGCCTGTAAAGTCACCCAGCAACTATGCCCTCAAATTCAAAATGTGTATTAAAACCAAAAAATGTGTTATAAGTATTTGCAACTATTCTAAAAGTTTTTTTTCCTAGAAATTCTACTTTAGTCTGATATTCTACCATCTCTGGTTGTTCTTTTTCTTCACCCTTCCTCCTTGTTTGGCTGAGCCAGCTCCTGCAGACTTGGCTTCTTGTCTGCCGTTCCTTTAGCCAGACATATTACCCAGATTTGATCACAGCTAATAGCAGAGATCCTACTTCCATTTCCACTTCTGATCACTCTCAAGTCTCTATCTACATCGTTTTTTCACATCCTCGCAGTCTGATATCTACATGTGCCTCTGATATTCCATGCTTGGAACTATTTTGTTTTCTAGTAATGCAAGAACCAATTCTTTCCTCATCTTCTCCAGAACATCCAAAGATATCTTCTCTTACTTAACATTTTACTGATAGTTCTTACCGCACTTACAACCTTCTGCATATCTAATTGGTTTTTAGATGGAGAAATATTCTGCACAGCTTCATAATAACCTATTTTCATATTTATCATACATAACAGTGTTTGGGCAGTTTAGATTTTTATGGGAGCAAAATGATCTGTGGCATCCAGATGCAGAATGTAATTGCATGTTAGTGAAGAACAGGTACATTTAAACCAACCAAATAAAAGAAGCCTGCAGACAGTCTGGGAAAATCCTGACCTCGAACCGTCTGCGATTGGTAAGCTTTGCAACAGGGCTGGAAAGCTTCAGCGTGTGGCCTATCACAGCACGTCCGTTGTAAGCGCCTTTGGAGCTGACAGAAAGAAACCTATTTTTTGGGATCAGTTCAGTCATTCTAAACCAGACATTTAAAACAGGTCAAGGAATTGTCAGAATGACACTGCTTACTAGTCATTAGTCTCGTTTCAGCTCACCCACTGCATTTGTGCTAATAAGCATTTGTCCTTGGCTTTATGGTAGAAATCCTTAGCAAGACAGACAAAGATTGCTATTTCTGCACCCAAATAGGAAGAGAGATTGCAAGTGTAGTGGGACACCACATAGACTTTGTGGAAACAAACCCTCGGTGCATAAACCCCTTTTTCTTCTTTCCAGTTTTTTCCTAGGTCCCACACCTGCAGAGAGGGTATATAAGGCTTGTCAAACCACTCTGTGCTTCGGCCAATGTTATCATCTTCAAAGCTGAATAAATTTTGCCTGCACAGTAATAGCACTCTTTTCCTGATGGAGATCAGTCTCACATTTTGTTTTAATGTATGGCAGGCTGATTTTTAACTTAGCTAGAAACTGGGAACATGGTCGGAATAATATTCTGAAACGTGGTGGGGCTATTTTGCCAGTAATGCATTAGCTATTTCCAGAGGAAATAATTCCTCAGGTTCATATGTTTTCCCTGCTTGCTTAGCTACATAACTTCTCCCTGGTGGGTAAAGTCTTTAAAGGTCACCGCGTGTGTGTATATAACATAAAATTGCTCCAAGATCTCACTGCTTGTTACTCTGACATCTTTGCAGTGGGGCTTCCTCCTCCAGGTGAGGCAAGGTCTCATTATCCCTATCATTATTCTAAGTAAGCCAATTTAGCGATGCTTTGCCATCTGGAGCGCTCTTTACTCGCTAAAATGCAAAATCAAGTCTGAGACAGGATCATTTTATCAGATTAGGGAGCAGTCTGGAAGTATTTGTGGGACTTTTATCCTCAGGGAGAATTTAACATGAGGAATGGATCTTCTTGCGTGGCTGGGATAGACTCTCTGAGATTAAGAGCCTATCTGCTGTCTATTAAATAACTTGTATTTTGTACACCCGGGGGGCTGTCCAAACAGGAGTTATAAAAGAAGTGATGGAGTCCACAGAGGGAACACCAGCAGGAAAAGCTGTGCCTGAGAAGGGTTGGTTGCCAATGTCCAGGCCAGAAACGCTGGAGCCCACGCTGGGATCACCCCACAGAGGTCTGTAGAGAGGCGTAGACTTGCCATAAGTATTTTGGAGCTGGTATCTCTATATTTTTCTTAATCCTCTTTCTTCAAAGGAGATTGCTAGTGAATCGTATCGCAATGTTCCCAACCCAACTGGGTGCATGCTGACACCAAAACCAGAGCAAGAGTTTCTCAGCCTGCGTACGCCAGGTACGTTAGAGGTGAGAGGAGGAACAAGCAGAGCAGGGTCTGAGCCCGTCTGGGCCCTGAATGAATCTGGGATCCAGGCAGAATCCAGAATAACTAATCACCCTGTACCGCTCCCTTAATTTCTGTTGGCTTTCAGCACTTCAAGCCTCTTAAAATTCTTGCCCAAAGCATGTTTTGAGCATGTTTTAGCATTCAGTTTGTATTGTGAACTGTGCATTGAATAAAACCTACAGGAGAAAAAAAAAACCCAGAAGTTCGTGGCAAAACATCCCTTCATTTTGAAAGAGCTTACCCTGAATTTAGCTGGGTTTCTGCTCACCTTCCCTCTTTTCAGGAGTGATAGGGACTGGCCTCAACTTCACAGGAGCCTGGGGAAAGTATTTTACTTGCAGTGCCTTTAGCTAGGAAACCCATGCTGGATATCGCCCTGAGGGCAGATGTATGAAATCCTCAGAAACACGAACTTATATACTAAAATAAGCAAACTGGGACAACTAGCTTAAAGAAAGATTAACTTTGAACTTACATGCATATGGGATTGCATACGGTGATACAATTTCTATCACCATTTTTAAACAACAGTCTGAGAGGCTTCAGAACACATTTCTGGACACAGGATATTCTAAGTCCCTCCTGTTTATATGATGATTGGGTTATTTCCTCTACCAGACATGCAGGAATATGATTTTTACAGAGACATATTACATGCATTAAAATTCTCAAAAGAAGGAGTAAATATCTCATTATCTTGCTCCAAAAAAAAAAAAAAAAAAAAAAAACCCTTAAAACAAACAGACAAACAAAAAAAAATATGCCTGGATCCATAGAGATACCTGAAGGAAGGGATCAGTAATAGAAAAATGAAGGTGTCCAGTGTGATAAATAACATTCTATATTATCCGTGTTGTTCTCCATGCACACATGACTTAGAGTGCGTTTTGATTTTGATGTTTTATTACAGGTGTTTGTTATTATTGCCGTTTTCTCTCTCTAAATTCCACTGTCTATACTTGGTCTTTATGTGATATTGCTGGCTTAGGTCATTTACTGTCCTCAGTTCAGAAAACAGTCACACATAGCACTGAAGGGAAGTATATAGCCCTGAGACAGAAGTCTGGCAGAACTAAAAGACAGCTTGTTAGGGTTTTTTCCAAAATAGATGTGTCTGACCTATTGCGGATTACAAAGGGAGCCTTAATGGAAGCTGGTTGCTGTGTTTACTCGAGGAATACATCTGATAACGTTGTGATTATAAAAATAGATACTTTAGCTTAGTTGACCTGGCCTAATTTAATTAGTTCACTTTCCAGAGCCCTTCCTATGCAGCCAGGCGTCCTTAGCAGTCAATGTCAAGGCAGGCAGCTATCGCTCTCCTGGTGACCTGCCCTGGCATTAAATGTGCCTCCAGGTTGAAGCGACCTCCGTGCCTCCATCCACGCCTTCTGCCGAGGATGTGCAAGCAGGAGGGGAGAGTCTGGGATGTTTTACCGGCGCTCCCCATAGCTGTCCCCAGGACGTGGGACGTGCCAGGGCTGCCCCTGCTCTATGTGCTGCTGAAAATTGCCTAGAAGGTTGTATAAATGGCAGGTTAAAGTAAAACTTTGTGCTTTTCTGCAAGCTTGGGGAGTGCCTGGGATGAAGCTTGTTTGGAGGAGAGCTGGACATGATGGGAGAGGTGGACAAGGCCAGCTTTGCTGGGTACTGCTCTTCGTGGAGCGCTGCATTAGCCCGGTTGCACGAGTGAGAGCCAGATTCAACAGGTCCTCGCTGAGTGCTGGCACCCAAACCCACGCAGAACCGGGGCAAATCAACAGCTCAGTCCCCTCCTGCCCCAGGACTCAAACTCAGCTTCAAGACAGTCAACTCAACTTCGCTCTTACCACCTTCAAATGTCTGTGAAATAGGGATGATCGTTATTGGTGGCAAAATTTATTGGCACCGTATTTCTATTTGCAAGGTAAAGGTGGCCTTTAAGGGAATGAGACCCCAGGAGATTTGGAGATTTGGGTTTTTTTCCCCGCTTGATTTGAAGCTGAGGTCATTTCGCATGAGGTCTGAGTGGCATCCCAACATTCTTAATCTACAGACTGCAGGTCCTTTGAAACTGAGGGGCTTAAATCTAGTCATTTAATTTAGTCCAAATTTGAAAGTTTTTGTATGATCTCCTTTTAATTCATTTTTAATTCCTTTATACATTTTTAATTACATTATTAGAGTGCTTGTGTTGAAATTCACCTAGAGTGCTGCGCAGAGATAATTAGTTAATGTAGAACGAGAAAGCCTATTGTGTTTGGTACAGTTGAGGATTACTGGAATTCAAAATATTCTGGCTTTTTAACTTTAAGATTGTACACGAATATGGTCCAAATGAAAATTTGCATACACAATATTAACCTGGCAAATATGAATGGGAAAGAACGAAAACGCAAGCAAACACCCACTTTCCCTGGTAGTCATATAATGCTCATTATTAGACCTGAACCAGTAATGACACTGAATCTTGATTAAAAAATTAATTGCTGGCTAACTATTAAAAAGAAAGAAAAAAAAAGAGAAAAGAATACAGCAAACAAGGAAAGAGGCTTTTACAGAGGTGGAATTAATTGTAACACAATGAATTCACAAATCCAGCAGTGTAGTACGTATTCTAACAGCCTTAAAATGTCATCTCCCACTCCAACTCCGGAGTACAGGGCAATGAACTCTGGTAATGGCAACAATACCAAGGAGCATTCCTATTTCAAACAGTAAGTGCTAATTTGTTCTTTATTTACACATGCAAATGAAAACAATAGTGTTACATTTATGCTGCGGAACCGTAAATGTTAGCTTTGCTGGTTTGCCTCTTTGAGGTTTAGGTCGTCTCTTATTGAGCAGTGGAAGACAAGTTTGGCTTCTTCTGCTTCACCTGAGAATAATTTATTGCTTGGAAAAGCTCAGTTCATTTTTAATTCTTTTCTATCCTGATAGCCATGCCTCATAATTACATTTGAGATCGTGGTCCTGTTATGCTGTGAATTGTGCAGATACATTGAAAAGCTGGCAGTCAAAACAGGCACAGTAGAGAAAGAATAGAAGGGGAAGTGGGCAAAGGGGTGGTGTAACCTGCTCTGTGGCAGAACTAGAAAATAAAAGCCAGTTCCAATCAGTATTAGCTCAGAGCACTGTTCACAAGAGAGGAGTAAAGTGCAAATCATATTGTAGAATGGACTTCAGAGAAAGGCTGGAGATTATCTTGCTGAAAGGTGATATTGTGCCCAGTTAGAAACTTTAATACCACTTTGCTTCCCTGGGAAAGCAATTGATTTCACTGCAGTGTGGAGCATGTGCTGCTCCAAATCTGGAAGGATGCAACTCTGCTCAATTCATGGTTAGCTGCATATGTGATAAATTCAAGAAGGTGTATGTGTAGAAACTCCCCTGACATCCTGGTCTCTTAAAAAAAAGAGAGAGAGAGAGAGAGAGAATTGTATTTGTCTGTATTCTTTACAAACATCTTCAAATGCTGCAGGGAGGATAGAATTTCCATTTGGGAGCAAACCGGCAATACCTGGAATGGAAGATATGAAAATTTTAAAATCTCATGTAGCTAGTTACTTATTTATACCATAAGACATGTTCACAAAATTAAAAGGAAGCGAAATCCAAACAGCAACATGAAAGACTTTTGGAAGAGAAGATTTGTACATGTGGAAATTTGGCCTTTTCACTACAAAAATATAGAAAACTGACATTTTGTAATCAGAATCTAACCACTGCGATTTAAGGATACAGAGATACTGCTTCAGAATTACAGTTCAAGCATTCATTGGTCCGTCCATCTGCAGTAAGGCTTCAGTGTAGACTTTATTTTTGGTACAATATTGGTGATGAGGTGTGTATGAGGAAACTCAGCAACAGCGTGCCTTAGAATTGAAGCCAAAATCCTAATTTTCCACTGAAAAAGCAGCTTCACTCATAAATTTGAGACCGCCCATTGCCTTCCTGCATATATTTCACTTGAACATGTTTTTTTTTTTCTACTAGTCTTCTTATCTAGCCAGGTGAAATGGTTCTGGTGGAGAACTTAAGAGACAGCTACCCCTCCTCTCTGGTACCAAGCACTTGCCGAGGATGACAATCAAATCTGGCAGAGGAGGAAATTGCTTTCTCTTCCAAGGATGTCGCTCGCTGTATCCCACAAAAGGATCTCCAAACTGAATCCTCCTTTGGGCGGTAAGATACCAAGTTATCCTCAGAGAATGCCTTTATTCAAAATTCAGTATTTTTTTTATATAACAGTCAAAAAAGGCCAAAGGTCCACCTGGAGACAAGCAGTACTCCAAGCCACCGTGATTAAAGCCCATCAGTTTCTAAATCAAAAGCATACTAGGAACTTATGTGGGTAGCATCAAATCTCTTCGTCTTTTGTTCATACCACCCGCGGGGCTCTTAATCCCATATATTTTTAGATCAAGTGAGGATTTCATTGAGCCCATGGCTGCAACGTGGAATTCACAGAAAGAAACTGAAAAGGTACCTTCATGGTTCCTCCTGCATGGGGAGGTTGGCTGGTCTTCATTTTCCAGGCTCTCTGCTGGACCATCTGGCTCTGACTCCAACCACCATGATGGACTTTCACGAGGAAAAGAAAATGAAGCCACTTTTTCTTTCTTCTTTTTTCCTTGAGGTAGTTTGCTTCAGCTGTACAGTAAAATGACTTTTACAAGGACATTACATATTTGCAGAACAGAAAAAAACTCCTTCGGGGGGGTGAAGGAACACATCTGAGATGGGGGGCAAATCGCCAATTCCTGAAGGAGCTTATTAGTATCTAATAGGCTCGTCTTTCTGAAGGGAAGGAATAGACGGTCTTGCTTCTGTGGCAGCTGAGAAATTTCAGGGACGTTTTTCAGCATGAAAAATGCTGGAAGATGGTAAATCCAACCTGTATTTGTTGTTGATGCAGTAATAACTACTAGTAAATTTGAATTTCTGACTTGGGCCTGATTCAGAAGCTTTTAATGCCTTTGCAAGGTTTGCTCTTACAGATAGCTGGAAAACAGGATTGCTTTTCCTTTTGCATATGTTCTTTCTGAACATGCTGGGTTTAGTTTTTATATTTGTGGCAAACTGAAATTTCAGAAAGTCTCCATCAGCCAGGTCATCAGTAAGTTACAACAATCTAATATGCTCATGGGTATGCTTGTAAAAGCTTCTAACCCAAATAACTCATGCACATCACGTGCTTAAAATATTTTAATCCTTTGGTAGTAAGTGGAAATAATTTCTGTAAAAGTGTGATTATAGCTGAAGTCTCTAAGCAGTCTTTCCTCAAAAGGCCTGTGTAAATGAAGCTTCTCCAGGCATTTCGACATGATCAGTCCCCTCCTTTTATATTGCATACAGGTATTTCATTTAAAATATCACTCCCATCTCCTTAGCTGAATACATGCTACTTCCTTAGATCATTCTTCACCTTATTTTGACACTGACCTGCCTGAAGCACTGCTCTAACCTCATGTTAGATGTCTCTGCCACGTACGTGTGGATCAGCTACAGAGCATTACAGCTTCCCGAGCCTCAGCTCCCAACTTCAAACAACTTCCAACTCAGAAGTTTGTAGCTTTGGGTGCTGGCCAAAAACGATGCTGTCAAGCTGATATAAACCATCTGCTATTGTATTTACCATTTTTTTGGCTCTATATAACTCTCTGGTTTGGAGGCAAGTCCTTCAGCATAGTCCTTGAATACCAAGTCTTTGATGGAAGGGACAATATGGTCATAAGCCATCAATTTAACTGAGCTCGGAAAAAGTGCCATTAAAAGAACAAAATACCTCCACAGCCACCCGTGAGCTCACGGGCCTGTTACAGGCAGAGAAGGTGGCTGCACAATCTTGGTTACCAGGGTCTTGGAACGGAAATTGTGTTTATGATGACAACAAAGCCACAAGCACAGATTTAGAGCTTTATCTTTTCCTTATTGAAATTTATGTCAAAGCTTCCTTAACCAGATAAAAACATTTCAAATGTTTATCCATTTGGTTGAAAACTATTTCCTCAGCGGAGGATTTAATCAGAATGCTAACATTTCCACCAAAGAGAAGATAGGAAAAAGTTTTATCATAGTGTTTTGGCATGATTGTTTCTCTTCTCAAGTGGAATTAGAAAGGGCAAACACAGGCAAAACACAATAATGATGCCACTTGCAAAACTAGCTTTCTCAAAGGGAGTCTGACTCTGCCTAGGTATGCAGGTTTTCAAAAAATGTCTGTGGATAAATGGATTATCATATCTGACCTGCCTCTAAAAGGGCAAATAATACTAGTTTGTAACAACTACTTTTTTTTTTTTTTTAATATCCAGGTTGACTTGATAAAGAGTAGGAGTCAAGCCATGTTGCAATTTCATTCAGTTCATGAAAATACAGCAAGAAATTATCTCTCTGTTGTGTTGCTGTGCAGTGGTCGCAGAACAGTGTCAATGGCTCAAAGGCATGACCCAAACTCCTCCGGTTTTCATAAGCATGAAGTTGAAGTGAAATGGTAGCCGGGGAGGTGAAAAACTTATTTTATTCAGAGAAGTCACCTGGCTATCAGCTTTTGCCAGAGTTGACAGAATGGGAAGGACAGCAGATGCAAGATGATGATTCTGGAAAATCCAAATAATAATAAAAATCCACTAGAAGTAATAGTGGTTTAAGTAATCTACTTCACCAGACTTTAGAGCATGCCACTCTATAATCTCCACGAAAATAAAACATCAGTATTTATCTGTCAACACTGCTTAATATATAGTCAGCAAAATCAGAAATAGGCCTACATAAAATAAAATCTGGCAAAAGCACAGAGACTGCTTCCCATCCGGTGCTTTTCAAAATGTCACTGAATGACATATTATTGTATTTTGCAGCAGAAACCACTGCTGTCCAAGTACTGAGATTTAAACAGACATATTTATGTGGTATTCCTGATCTTGCCCATAAGCTAATTAATTCTCTCTTTTTTTTTTTTTTTTTTTTTTTCCAGAAGTATGTTACAAAACTTTGGAGAATATCGATGAATTTGTTATGGTGTTTTTACTCACAGACTCTACTACGCTTTAAGGAATCTTTCGGCTAAACAAAATTTCTGGCCTGTAATAAAAGCGATGAAAGAGAATACAGGCTTTTGAACTTCCAATCCTCTCCATGTCATGAGATTATGCATGAAGCACAGAAATTATTTCAAAACCAAACATTGTCTCTGTGTGTAATAGATGCAAAGCCAGAGCCCTTTGGCATTTTTAGCACTCATCAGCATTGCGGCCGGAGACTGCAAATCCTTCCACAAAATTCTGACAAACCTGATTACTAAAAAACTGTCAAATCTTTCCATGTCACGTGTAACCCAGCAATCAAATATGAGCCTACAACAGCTTATCTGATAAATCCTATTTCTCAACCTTATTACCAAAGGATAAACTGCTAAAACAAAACCCACCCTTTCATTTTTTTTCCACTATTGCTCTGAGATTTTAGAATATGCAGTTTATCTATATTTATCTGAAAAGAAGTCATAAGCATGACTGGGGAGAAAAAAGGAATGGAGCAATTTTAAATATGAGCTTTAAAGAAACTACTCAGCAAACAAAACCCAATCCATTAGAACTGGCTAAGTATAAAGTTCAGCTTCTTGGCTATTTCCACGTTGGGTGCCTTCCTTCTCCTGTCTTTTCAGCCCCACGTGTGGCTCTTCTTGAATCTGTGGATTTGATTGAGGGCCCATGCTTAAACTAAAGCTTCAACATGGTTTAATATCATTAAATCACACATGTGATAATGATGAGTCAAGGCAGCATCATGGAACCAAGACCCTTGAAAACAGTGTTAAATGAATGGCAAATGTTCTGCTAAGTGTTGTATTTAAATCAGCTTGCTTTGGTGTTGCTTATGCCTCAGCACTTGTTTTTTAGGTCTAGGCCTATAGGTGTTCGAGTAATGTTTTACGAAGGCAAATGTCCATGGAAACAATTTTGAAATTATAGGTGTTCAGGAAACCTGTTTGTAGATAAAGAGAGTGTGTGTCCAGGGACTGGAAGTATTTGTATACTCAGGCTAATCAGGGAGAAGGATATAGCTGCTGGAGAAAGGCAGAGATAAAGGTAAACAAACTCAAATAGAAATTTTATTCAGGATCTTCCTTATAAACAGTCCTAGGTAAATTTTTAAAGTTATTATGAGAAATATTGCAGTAAAGACACATGATACAGTTGCAGTATTTCTTATTGCTAATCGTCCATTAATACTTCTACCAAAGCTGAATCTTTGTTCCTTGTACACAGAGCCTCTTGTTTTTTGAAAGAAAGCAAAGGACAATGCTGAAAATGTCATCTCAGGAAAACATTTTCCATTCTCTAATCATGTTAGTTTTATCCCCAAACAGCGTGCTGTATGCATGAATTGGTAATTCATATTCATCGCTTACGCAAGGCACAATATATTCACCACATTACATTTAATAGATCAACGTTACAGTGATTGTTTTACTAACATTAACATCATATTATTAATGTACAATATCAACAGCTTCTTTATGCTAATAAAGATTAATTGTACTTCTGTTTTGGAAAACAGTCTACCTTCAGTGATGTATTAGAATAACATTTGCTGCTAGCGTATCTTCTGCAAATCTTAAAAATAATTTGGTATAACAGATAAGTATATGACAAAGTTAACCAGTGCTATTAATCTCTTAGCAGATTTCACAAGACCATTCTTTTATAGAAGTCAATCACACATTTTTTTGCTGGTTTCCACTGAACAGCCTCTTGGATGTCACCATTTAAAATCTGAGCATGTTAAATCAGGATCTCTCCTAGGTCTACTCCACATTAACTCCACTGGAGTTGCACCATGGTTTATTTGATCCAAATATTTCTGAATTTCTGAAGTTCTGTGACAATATCTTGTTTAAAAGGAAGAGCGTGCAGAGACTTGTTCTAAAAATAATATATGTAATTTGGAAATAATAAGAATTTAATACTTAGTACATAATCAAGCAGGTTTCAGCCCTAGAAGAAGCCTAAGCACCAGAAATTTAGTTTGGATTCTGTGAGATAGGCAACGAGAGTCAAAAGAAGAATTATTAAATGCTCATCATAGAATCCATCCATGAAATGGTGGGGAAAGGTTCATAAAAACTGTTCCTATTCTTAGGAGAACACTTCCATATTAATTTTATTTCCAAAATAGGTCACTCTTTGTTATTAAATAACTATTGCTCACTTGATTTCTTTTTGTAGAGGAAAACTACAAGGCTGACATGAAACTTGGGAGGTATTTTTGACTGGAATGTGCTTTTAAATGAGACCTACTTCTTCTAGTTCTTTTCTACATCTTGTACTAGTTCCTTTTGTTGAACGTTTAAATTCAGGATGAGATTATGCCCTAATTTATTTCCTCTAGCTCTGGGTTGGTTGCAGAGCCTTTTTTCCCCCCACTATTTTCACTCTCATCACTTTTTCAAAAGGAGGTGGGATGAAAGGGTTGTATTTATGGCAGTCCTTTGTGATTTATGTTATATTTTTTTAAACTGTGTTGCATGCTGGACCAGATCCATGGGTGCACACCTACAGACAAATTCGGGAACAAGAGAAGTCAAGCAATGTTGGCAAGTGGACAACAACTACATTTGATAGCATCTCAAGGGCAAGGGTTATTTTTTACCTAGCATATTCACAAGTGATATAATAAAGATACAATAAATATTCAAAACACGAAGTAGAGTGCAATGAGACCTAAAAACCTCACTGAGTTTATATGTGAAAACATCAAAAGAGACTCGGATGGACATTATCCAGGTTGTGAAAGAGTCAAGTCCTCTCTAAGGGACCTGCATGAGATGCCCAACCGATCAGTCCCCACTCTGCAGCTACCCAACTGGCTGCAGGCACTGTGAGCCACCAGCACTATCCCTTCACCCCTTTCCCCACCAGCCGCACCCCGATGGGTCAAGATGTGCCTGCTCCATCACGGGTGCTCGGCAGAGAGGCAGCCTCTCATTAGGTTTCCTGATGAGGAGGGAAATTATTGCCATGGACAACTTGTCCCTCTTCCGCTTGCCACAGCACAAGAGCATCCGCTGTGAAGATGGCAACCATGGTAACTGTGGCTATATAGTTATATAGCTCACATTTCTGACAAATTGGCAGCAAAGTGCTTCCCATATCTCTCTTAAAAGTAGCAATTATGATATCTCCTGTGTTTTATCTTGCAATAAACCACCTGATTTTAGAAGTTTTTAGGAAATATCAATACACAGTAGTTGCCACTTGGTGTTTGTTGGCCTCATAAACCCTGTTATTATTCATTTTGTTTTGCGTAACTGCATGCTAATTAATTTTCTGTTAAACTAACTTACCTATACAGGAGCACACAGTCCCCAACTGAGTAATGCATGTTCGCTTCCCCTTCTCATTTTCTTCCCCAAATGAGCTGCAGGCATTTAAATACCCACTATAACTGTAAATCTCCAAAGCTGCCTAGGAGAGGTGGTCTGTAGATATGAGGATGCAATCCAAAGTTTCTCCTAAATGCACTGGGATTGAGCCATGAAGATGAATTCTTGCAATGCACTCGTGTTTGAAAGGGACGCTCAACTATACTGCTTTTAATGTACTGGGTTTAAGCCTCCAGGTTTTGTCTTATTTCCTAGTGTTGTCAGGTCAACTTTAGAAATAGGTGATGTACCAAGACATGAACAAGGACCTGTTGTCTTAGACCTCTGCCAGCTAGAGGTGATTTCCGGGTACACATATGGTAGCTCTTCTGTGCTTAGTATAACCTATACCTGGACCAAAGTATTTATTGTATGCAGTACTATAGGAAGTATATGGCCCTTGAGACAACTGAACTGGCATTACTGCTAGAATAACTTATGCTACAGCTGAATAATGTTACAACCAAAAGAAGATCATTGTGGTACAAGAAGCAGTGGGAAAAGGTTTAAAGGGAACTTTTCTTTCCCAAAGGCTCTATGTTTCTTCACCTTCCATCCTTACAATCTAAAAATGTTATCTCTATTACCTCAACAATCTTTTTTTAAGACTTTACAGGTTATTTCTGTGTGCATGTACATTTTGGTGGCTTTTTTCCCCTTTGCTTTTATGTGTGTGTGAAAGACGAATAAAAACAAGGTGATAAAAGTAAAGATATTTCATTAATAAAAGCTTTTCAGTTCTTTACTTTATTAACCACTAGTACCACTAGTCAGGGAAAAAAAAATAATCCTTCACAGTCAGAATTCCCAGATGGATTCTCCTAGACAGCAAAAAAGGGTAAAAAACAGCTGCATTAAAAAAATATGGAAAGTAGCAATCTACTGCCTTCATTGCCTCCTGATTATGTTACTTACATTTATCTGATGAAAACAAATACTTGCTATAAATGTAAAACAACATGATCTGAAGCAAAAGTACTGGTAGCATGGCACACAATTGAGCCATTTACATCAAATAGATTGCAGTTATTGCTAGCGTACCCTATTTTCCCGTCATATTTTTTATCTTTGTGACTAACCATGCACTAAAGAACTGTACACAAATGCTTCATTTAGGAACTTCTGATTTGTCATGAATGCTCTACAGCCATCAAGTGAATTGCTGAATATTAAAAACTTCTGCTGTTTCATCTAAGTATGAAGAAGAATGACATATTTTATGGGATCAAATAATCATGTCCTTCTTCCTATATTCCTCTTTTTGGAACCTAAAAGCCAATTTCACAGTAAGAAATATTTGTCTGAGTTTCCTACTCTGCATTTGTCAGATAAATTTTTATCATCATCTTCATTTACATATACATGATACTTGGCACTAACGCACAGGAAAGCAAGAAGCCATCTTTCAACTTGCGAACCCTGCAGTAAACTCTATTTTTGGACAATTCCTGAGCTCACCTGAAGCCCTGTTGAGGCTGTTTAGCAGAACATTCTCATACACACTTGGCAACTCTCCTGCAAAATCAGTCTTCTCTTCACATCTATTGTGTGGCCACAGTATTTTGGGGATACTGTTTCTGAAGAAAATGAGCCCCAAGTTGGCTAAGACTCAGACTTGGACTTCAACTGGTGCTCTATCCTGGAGCATAGGATTTGACTTTAGATGGGCTGGGAGGGTTATGATGACAGTTCTTGTCATGGTGGTTGGTAATTTCTATTTCTGGTCCAGGCTGGAAGTCTGAAGTAAAGAACCATGGAAAAAATATCATGAGGAAAAGATTTTGGTGCTTCAAAAGTGAAGATTATGTTGAGGCTCAACAGGATGAAGATAAGTCTTTGCACCAGAGTTGATAAATTAGTCTAAATGCTTCAATATCCCTGTTTTATAAACAATGATGGAATTAGAGTAAGGAATTAAACCCAGTACTGTTTGATTTCTCTTGCGAGTTAGTTTTCCCTAATAGAGGACATTAGACATCTATGATGATGCTCTCTGACCCTTTGTACCAAACATAATGAAAAAACCACGTTACAATATTTGCTTCAATAGAGTTACTGAAGTTCAACACATACATTCTAGACACCTCATTTCACCAAAACCAGGAGCTGATTTTCCACTAACTGAGATAATTTTCTAGGTCTCAGTGTGTTGCCAAAATCTGGAATAAAACTCCTTAACAGCAATGCGAAGTTAAGAAGCAGGCACTCCTTTATTGCAGCGCTGGGCACACGGGGGATCGCTCCACCTAGCGTGTGCGCCTGGCCAGCCTAACTGTGCAGGTTAAATACACACCTGTTATACATATTCATTAATTATGCAAATGTCCGTAACACAGGCACAGTACAATTCTCGTCGTCATATATTAGATTATATAAAAGTACATTCTATGTTAATTCTTAAATTTGACCTTTCTAATGATTGGTCCTTCCGTCACACCATCTTATTAATAGTCTTAGGTTACAACGATCATTGGTTGATCTCACATGATCTATTAACCAGAACTTTGATCAAAGTAGGGTTTCCTAGCAATAAACTGGTGTCCATAACAGTCTCCTTGGCCTCCTGAAACAAAACCACTACAGATCAATTCATCTCTGCCAAAGTCACTGTAGTCAACTGGTTTTAAGCAATGCTTGAATCTTTATGGTTACACATAGTACATTTTGGATGTTCCTAAATCTCTATAACTACATTACAAATATCACATGCCTATTTCACAATCAAACTTTTATCAAAGTACTTGCACCAACTGGAGACACTCCTTATTCATACAGCCGTGAAAAGGGAAGGGGTCCATAATGTTTGCAATGAACTTTACTTCTTCCTTCAAGATAAAGCAACCAGAGTTACATTTGCAGCACGAATAACTATGGCCTCTATCCTACTGATTTTCTAAGCTATTGCAGATCTGGAATATTGTCTGCTTCTGCCCAGCTGGAGGTGTTCTGTGAATTTCTGAGATTTAAATATTTATCATTCTTTCAGTAATTTCTCAATGTTTCTCTGAGTTTTTCAACTTACCTAATCCTTAGACAATCTACACCTATGGGAAATAAAATTTTTAAAGCTGCCAAAAGCCAAAGTATTTTTAGAGAGGGCATTAGGTATTGATTATTGCCAAATCTCAGTGGACTAAGACACTATGTTATTGTCAGCATTTTTATTGCTGCCATTGCTTTTTTTTTCTTTAATAGTTATGAGTGTCTCTAATGTATTTTAGACAAAACTGTTCCGCTAGCTAGAAGATACTGAGAACTTTTCATAAGAACCATATCTACCTTTAAGGGACAGAAAAATGAATATACTTGCTGAATTTCTGTTTCTATCACAGATTGTCAGTCCATAAGCAAAAAAAAAGAGAAATGCTGTTTCTGTTTGTTTTGATGAGCAAAGAGAATAATCTCATTCTTTTCTTGATGTAGCTGTCCCTTTGCAGACTATGGATATGTTATATATAATGTAAAAATGTTACAGAAATTGAAATATGTGAAGGGTAGACAGAAACAAATGTATTGAGATGCATAGAAACAGGAATTCATCAGGGGAATTGGGCCCAGAATGCACATGGCTAATTTGTGAACGACGAAGATTCTGCCCATCTGGAAAATTTTAAAAAAAGTTCAGCTTGATGCATCGTCTGAGAGGCAAAGCCCTCCTTGCTTCTGTTATCCTCTCTCTGCAGCCTGGTAAATATTTACCCTCTTAAAACAACCTTGCACATAGTACAAAGTCGAAAAGAAAGGCTCTGGCTCTTGGACCCAAACTGTTTATGGTCCCTGTTGGAGCCAACAGGAGTGATGCAGGGCTGGTGATAACCACAGACCACAGACCAATGAAATTAAAAATTCTGAGAATAATCTACCTGTTCTGCACATAGTGATGCATCTTACTGGCTAGCAGAATTTTGTTTCTGTATTGGTCTTTGATAAACAGCTTTTTATCTCTCCTGCTTTAACTTATTCAAAAAAGAAAATGATGTCAAGAGATTTTCCCCTTTTCTCATGACATAATTTGGCATACTCCCTGACATTAAGCAGACCTTTTTTTCAGATACCGATAGCACATTTCTGTTCCCAAACAGACCCAGATAACCAAGGCCGCTGCCGGCGAGAGGCTTATCTGTGGTGTTTCTGTCAGAAAATGGGCAGTGTAACACAGGTCAAGTAAGCTGGGGCTTGAGCGAGAGAAAGTGGAAATTAACTGAAAAGCCCAACTTACAAGACCTCAGATAATGAACATGTTCAACTTTCTGTTCTCTCTGATTTTAATATTCAGGAGTCTCAGGCTACCCTGAACCTGCCGTATTTAAGCTGTGCATAAAATGGTACTCCTCCCTGCAGGCATGCTAAATAATATTTTTATTTCTTCCGCTCCTCTCTTAGGGGTCAGACTGAAGTAGGGTAGCGTCAGTGGGGATGGTGTGACAGTTCAGACAGGAACCTCAGGATCCCCAGATTTCCTCCTGCATTTTGAGACGTGCCATTCCTCTGTCTTGGTGCCCTTTGTAAAACACACTGGGATAGAGGGAGGGCACTGAAGGAGTTCCCGGGAAAGACGGAGTGGAGCAGGAACGTTGCAGCTGCTTTCCATCGGCATGTGGAGGGAGCAGAAACCACTCCAGAAATAAGGTGTGGAGATAACTGATCTCCACTTGAAAGGACTTTAAGAAAACAGGCAACGGCTCAAGTTACTGGGATCGGTGGGTGACAGGGAGTAGAATAATCCCTCTGCTCCGCGTCTGCACAAAGCAAGCACTCTGGAAAACACGCTGGGCTGTTACGCAGGTACACCCATTATCGACACCAGGGGTCTTTGCTCAGAAAGTGTTTCGCCTTCTCCTCTTCTTCGGTGTTTCCTGTTGCTTAAGTAAGAGGAAGCATAGAATGGGAGTCCGAGCTATACAAACTCCTGAGATGTTTTCGCATTTTATCAGCCTGTTTGCTTATTTTCACTTGCTCTGGAGAGCACCTTTCAAATGATCTCTGCAAAGTCAAAACCCAACATTGTCGTCATGCTCATCCTTTAAAATGATGCAGACTGTTTTAGCAAGCTTCTAAGCAAAATCTCAAGTCTTTCATAAATTCTACATACCCAGAGAGCAGTTACAGAGCAAATAATAGGGTTCACATTGTGAGCAACTCCTCCTAACATACAGCACAGGTCAGCAGAACAAATCTGCAGTTAATTAAATTAGCAGAGTTCTTCTTTCTGCATTTGTTACACACAAACTCTTGTTTGTACAAATAACATCATTTTCTTCTTTGCCTTTGCTTGTGTTATTCCCAGTGGCTATCTTTTTAGTGCCATTTTGCCATTTCTTACAGGTTTCTTTGTACTGTAATTATGCCAGTCTGCTTTCCAAATATACTTTTTTGGTACTGAAATACAAAGGTTCTACTGCATGAAGAAAGGTAGAATAATTTTCACATAATTATTTCAGTTACTTCAGAGACTGCACATAATGTTTTTACAACTTTCCATAGATTTTCCTTCTCCCTATACTGGCACATATCTGGTAGTCACTCAGACAGTAAGACATCCTGACTATCGCAGTGTAGGAAAAGGAACTGCTGCACCTATATCTATTATAAGCACATAGTGCAGTCTACATAGATATTTTACATGAGACAAATGGTTATTGTCAAAGAGACTGGTAATATCTTGTTTGAACATTTTCAAGCTGGCTCTAGGACTCCACATGCAATGCTAGCAGTGATGGAGTAGGTACAATATTCCTACAGTAGCATAGCTCCCTGCAGACATCAGTAGGATTTTGCAGGCTCAGAGGGAATGTCTGACTGTTTATTGCACTGCTGAAGTTTGCCCGCTTTGAAGAGCTCAGACCAGGTTAGGCTTTTAAAAAGCACTGGCTCTTTAATTTTATAATGCTTTTTGACTAGGAGTGGGTCTGAACTTTTTGCAAATTTATATCAGAAACAAACAAACAAACATGCAAATTATATCCCTGGGATTGCTCTACGGCCTATAATCTTGTACAATTTCAGGTCTGAAACGTGTAAATAACATTACTAGGCAACATGTCAATTGCCATAGAAGATAAAACTCCAAGAACTAAGTTTCTAAAATTCCAAGCAGGCTTTGGGACAGTGTGGTTAAACATATAAACTCCAGCTCTCTTAAGATAAACAACAGAAATCCACTGAGGCTGGCTGCATTGAGGTACTGGATGGATATTCAGAGATATCTACTTTAAAATATTTGTTCATCAGTATGGGAGGCCAGCTTTCTTGCATTAGCTTGAAACGCTCCCTCCAGCAAGGTTATAGAGTGGCATTATAATTTCATAATAAGATGTAGTGAGGCATAGGATGAGCACAGTCTTCCTGATGATATGTATAAGACTATTCTGAACTAAAGGCACAAGGAGGTGCTTCACATTAAACGATGGGAAATTACACAGCCCAGTTAAAATATTGACTCAGAACTTCATGCAGCAAAGTGCTTCAGCTTAAGTCCATCCTTTTTCAGCAAAGCACTTATTTTTGTGGGTAGCTTTAAGCACCAACATAAGTCAGTTGATTTTAATAGGGCTTTGCTGCATAGACACAGCTTGTTGAAACTAAACCCAGAAAAACAGTTTAGCAAGGGCCATTCAATTTTCCTGGCAGAGGCCAGGAGACATTAGCTCTTACATTAGCTCCCCTCTCTTGAGACCCTGAAGCAGAGACGAGATTTTGCTCCCTGCCAGCACAGCACCTTTGCCTTTCTCCGAAGCCTCGGCTCGTTTGCTGGCTGAGGGACAGGTCTGTCACTGTGCCAGGCTGGGGAGGAGATGCTTCTACCAGAGCAGCTTCACTCTGGTACGTGACCCAGGGCAATGGCATTTCTGCTATTCCCTTCCATTTCCCGCTTGCATCTACCCCAGCATAACTTCTCATCACTCCTCAGAGCACGGCAAAGACGGTAATCAGCTATCTGACTCCATTTCCTTCCAGGCACCTGCTTGCTTGAAAATTACCAAGGGCAGCAAGCGCTGCGACAGGATTAGAAGGATAACAAGCTAAAACCTTACCCTGCCAGACCTGCAAGGTTGGTTATGAAGGAACTACAGGGACTTAAAGTCCAAAAATTCTGTACCACATACGATCCAGGATTGCAGTAATCCTGTTGATGGCAGTTTACTTACACTCACGCAAAGATAAAAAAGAAGAACGAAATCCATATTCTTAAGTCTACTGTTACACAACTGTGATTTACCATCTCCGTATTCATCACAATGT
The DNA here is from genome assembly GCA_026212715.1 of Elanus axillaris. NCBI lineage: Eukaryota > Metazoa > Chordata > Aves > Accipitriformes > Accipitridae > Elanus > Elanus axillaris. The sequence goes on along the minus strand of JANZLQ010000089.1, from coordinate 38,841,611 downwards.
TGAAGCTATAGCAAAGCAGGTAACCTCCACAGGATCGCCAGCTAACACACTGGACTTTGCAGAGTCACACATCACTATTTGTGAGATTGGAAGAAGTGCGGAGGAGAGGGCGTATCGTCCTGCAATGAGGTTTTCTACCATACCGCTGCTCCTAATGCAGACCCTGCAGGAGCAAGCTGAAGCTGCTGAGATCTCTCTGATTTATAAGGCCCTTGTGCAGCAGTTAATCTTGTCTTATAATATATAATTGATATTTTCCTAAAGGAGGGGGATTCACCCTTTCTAATTATAAGAAGCTGCTTAGAAAATAAGTGAAACCAATATGTAATAAAAGACAGATCTCAAGAGCATTGAATCCAGATTATCCATTGCAGATGAGAACTGGAGGCAGCTAATGGCAAAAGACTTTGGTCTCTAACTTCTCAATTGAAATACTATGGCTGAGTTGGTGGCTGTATTATAACACTATTTACAGACACTGTGTGAAATCACAGGCATAATAAACCCAGAGAAAGTGCTAGCGAAATTGAGAGGGAAATTCGCACTTCATTGAATTCAGTGTCAACTTCCATTAAATTCAAAGGGACATGAGAGTCTTCACGGGGTTACTGAGCATCTGTAAACATTTCCAAGTATGCCCCAAGTTACAGGTTTATTTTTCGGTTCAAAGAAATTGGGCAGGCAAAGGTACGTTTACTTCTTATTCTAGAAATAGGAGAGCAAAGAAGAATGAGATGAGAGGCTTGATAAGAGAGCAAAGACATTTAAAAAATTGATCAAAATCTTATGATATTTGGGGTGCTACACAGTTTGGGAACCCCACTGGAAATGGGGAACCTAATCTGATCTGACATGCTCAAGCAGGGCCACCTGGAGCCAGTTGCCGAGGGCTGTGTCCAGACAGCTTCTGAATATGTCCAAGGATGGAGACTCCACAGCCTCCCTGGGCAACCGGTTCTAGTGCTCGGTCACCCTCACAGTAAAAAAGTGTTTCCTGATGTTCCTGTGTTTTGGGTTTTGCCCATTGCCTCTTGTCCTGTCACTGGGCACCACTGGAAAGAGCCTCGCTCCATCCTCTTTGCACCTTCCCTTCAGGTATTTATATACATTAATAAGAACCCACTTCAGCCTTCTCTTCTCCAGTCCCAGCTCTGTTTGGAGAATGCTTCCTCCTTAGCTGTCTTCATCAAAAGGCAAAATACCAGCTAATCTCAAGGTAGGGGCAGCAAGATCGCTGGATCTTATATGAATGAATAAGAAGGTTGAAATGAGGAAAAAAACCCCACTGTGATGAATTTAGAGAGCTCTTGTTCAAATAAACCTTCTTGCTTAAATAGCACAGGAAGAAAAGAAGAGAGGAAGGATATCTAAACATTTCAGTGATAAACAGTGTTAGTCTGTGCCTCACCCAGCAGTAAGAGGAGAGGCAATCCTGTATGCTACAAAAGTGAAGTTGGCATCTCACTCCTTTATAAATCTTCCTCTGGTGAAGGATATATTGAAGAAAGCCTTGCAATTCTTGGGCATGTGTGACGTACTATTACTTGTGCATTCATCTTAGTCATAAGTGCTTGCTTAATTGTTTTGGAGTTTGTGTGTTTGTGTGTGTCAAAGCATAACCTGTTCCTTGATTTCTGTTGAAAGGGTCATTGACTTCTGTTGAAAAAGTGAGGGCTGGCTTAGCTCCTAAATTAGGGTTCACTTTAAAGCCTACAAACTTCAGCTGAAAGGCTTTTATTGTCTTCATTCACCTTTAGATAAGGTTTCTAGTGGAAAATATTTAACCTATTTGCAGCAAAATATCTTAGAGAATTAAACCAAAAGATGAGTGAAAATAAAATCATAAAGTTTTCTTGAAATCTTGGCTTTTAATTGCTATTTAGAGCTAAAAGGGCAAGCACAAGAGCTGGGATAAGCTCTACTAGCCTGAAGCTTTAATAGTTATAACCAGCTTGCAGCGGTAGGAAAGGCAAAATGATATTAGTTAAGAAATGGACTGCAGCTGAATTCTGTGTATGGGAACACCTTAGTTGGCAACCAGTATTGAAAATCACTTTGTCTTTTTTTAATGATAAAGCAAAACAATATAGAGGAATTCTGCAAATTACTTAAGGTTCCATAGCACTGAATAACAGTCTAGGCAACACGGAGAGGAAAAGCAAGAAACAGAAAGGAAAGGGGAAAAAATATATGAGTAACTGAAAACTACCTGATGCAATTTTCTACAGGGATACAAGAGGAAAATAGAGAGATGACTTAGTTATTAGTGAGAGATATTAATTAACGACAAAGGAAAATTACCTAAGTGTTTTGGTTACGTGAATTTGAATTGAAACTGGAGATTAAAAAGTATCACAATCAGGTGAACTGTGGATTCTGCTGTAGAAAAAAAAAGTATGTGTTCATATTATGTAGCTTGCTGGATTTTAATAATCTAAATATTGACTGGGATAAGTATTACAGACACACATAAAAAGAGAGGCTATTTGACTAGAGGAAATGGTACTTCTCTTTGAAGACTTTCTTGATTAATGAGTTTCTTCCCTTCCTACTGTACATTTCAGGTTAGTCACAAATCTGGGTCTGAAGTTCAGCAGCTGCTTAATCTGGTTGTTGGCGATGTTGCTCCTCTGGTTGGAATACTTGATGAGACTGAGTTCCACCAAAGGAAGCAGCAAAAAAGTTTTCCTTCATAATGCAGGTGGTAGTGAAGAAAAACTACATTGTCAGCAGTTCTGAGCACCTTTCTGGTCCTACGTTTGGCAAATCTGAGATCTACAATCAATCAATGAACTGAGCTTCTCCATATAGTATGGAATTATAGTGTGTCTCAGAAGAAGTTAAGATCTCTGGCTAGGGGACTATAAAGTGAAGTCAAGCAGATAAGTCCTGATTCCCAAACAATGAGTGAGAACTTCCATAATTCAAAGAGAAATACCCTTGGAGCAGTACACATATTTATTGTAATTCATTTCTTTACATTTTATTTTACAAATCCTCCATTACTTGCTTCAGTTACAGTGAAATGGCCTACTGTATTTCAAGATATTTCAAGCTGATCTTGTACTTCACTTTTCTATGTCAAGAAATATTCAGACAATTGAACAATCAGATTACTGAAAAGCTGTTAAGTGCTTTGTGATGCAAGGAAGTGTGAGCTATTTAAGAACTAATGTGAAAAATGGCAACTTATATGCTATCAGGTAGGTCTAGGAAAAAAGGAAGAATAAGTCAACATGATTAGATGGGACTGTATTCAATAAGCACACTTTTGTTTTGAAATTGTGAGAGAAGAATGTTATTTCTTAGGAGATTTTCCTTTGGATTGTAGAGGAAGATACTTCTACTCTGTAACATGTTTTTTGCCCCTGCAATCCCCATAGTTTGTAAGAGTAATCTGATTGAAAACAATTGGATGCACAGAAATGAGAATTTTTTTTACACTGGAGAAGCTAAAATGAATCCCCTATATTAAAAATTGCAAAGATTATCTGTGCAAGAAAAGAGGTGTTCAATCAATCATTTTAAAAGCAGAAACCAGGTCAAAAAGAAAAATGTTGCATTTGTGATAACTATTTGGCAACTCTGCAGAGGTTTCTCTGGAACGAGAAGTTGTGAGTTCATTTGAGTGGACACACCACAAAACCATTACTTTAAACGACTAGTAACTTTGGCCAAAGGACTAAGTGAGCATTTGCGACTAAGTACCACACAACTGAATAAAACTTAGAATCATAGAGTCTGTGTTTTGCTGTGCTTTATCGATTGAGATTTCCCAAGCCCTCAGTACTGAACTGCTCACTCTGAGATTAAAAAGCTAGGCAAACATTAATGGATGAATTCCCACACCACCGATAGGCAAACTGAGACACAGGAGGTTTAAAGGAGTGTGTCCTTTTGCACAAACTTTGAAGAGGCCCAGCTTGCACTCGGTCTCTTTCTTGCGTGAAGCAGGGAGGAAGAACCACTGCTGACCATTCTGAGCTTGCATGCTTTTATCCGCAAGGTTTGCGAAACGGATAATTTAAGCGGGAGGAGAAAAAAAAGCAACTTCACTGTAAAACCACAGCGCTGCACTGAACAAGGTGTATGTGAGTGAGCAGCTAGCTTCTAAACTGACCCATGGCATGTCCCAGTGGGAATAGTGGGTCTGGGTCAGCCAGGAGGAGGAGAAAGGACTCTGATATGAGCCCTCTCCTCTTTGCTCCCAGACCCCAGGTTTGCTCAATTGCCTGACCTGCCCAGAGGGAAACCGTCCACCACTGATCCCCAAAGGGCAGCCAGCAGCACCGGTTTGTATCCCAAACTGGTGCATGTTGAGTGTAAACCCCTTTTTCATGCTGCCCCACTTTCCCTCACAAGCAGATACTGCGGTGCTGCCTCTAATACAGTTATGTAGCTGCCTTTAGTGCAGTGTCAGAGAATGCCTGGTAGACTAAGTGACTGGTTTTAATTCTTATAGGATATCCTGATCACAGTAAATGAATGAAATCTGTCTTTCAAACACCAAGGTTGTCTTCTAGCTGCCAAACTTTCACTTCCCGGCCTCAGAGATGACCCCCTCCCATAGCACCATCATCTCTGCTCCGTACAGGTTAACAGCCTGAGGTTATCTTCCTAAAATTCTACCACTCTAAAGCATATTTAGGTTGGACTGAAAGTCCACATCTGTCTTAGAAAGGACTAGGAAATTGTCAATGCAGAAAATTCAGTAGTTCATGAGTCATGTGCTCATAAAGCGAGAAAAGCCTTATATCAGAAAATACTTTTTTAATAATATATATTGACAGCATAGCAGAAACTGTGTTTAATAGAGTCTCCAGGATAGAAAAACAACCAATGTTTATTAACATTTGAAAAAAATCTGAGTTTGTGGTAATTGACGATGGAGTGCCAAAGAATTTACCAGAGATGAGTGTCCTTTTCCATTAAAATTTAAGTCAATGACGGACTATTAAGACATTTTCATGGAGTCCAAAGGATTGAAAGTGTAATGATATTTTTAATTATAGCATTTTCTGTCAATATATATATTTACAGAAGTAGATATACCCTACAGAGAGATGGTAAGTATTTGTACAAAGAGAGGTGAAGAGGTTCAGAAAAAATGCACATTATACAGAAAATAGGGAATATGGGCACTGTAATTAATGGATCAAATTGCCAAGGAATTGCAAAGAGGATCAGAGGGTAAAAAGATAATTAGCAGATCAAAGGGTAAGCAGCCAAGTGTTGAAATAAAGTAGTAGTAATACAGAGAGCTAAAGAGGAATTATTGACCAATAATTGTATTGCTTTAGGCAATGTATGCTTTGCTAGAACCATTATTAACAAGGTTTTTAATGGGCTAGTCTATTTTTATAAATGTGGGGTTATGAATGTCAAATGCCATGAATTCACTGTAGAGCCAGAGTGCACTACCAGTAACCTAGATTTTAGGAGTTTGTAACAGTAATACCAACGGGAAATAGAAGGAATTCAGGCTGCAGTGGCTGATTACATGGTCAAGGGAGCTTCCTTTGAATAGAGATATAACATAAAGTGTGATTTTCAGAGATTTGGCATAAAGCTTGCTCTTATATCAACATAAATTGCATAGTTTATTCTGGAGCTGATGATATCCTGGGCTAAAGCCTCCATGGATCCTCTCCACTGCTCTGAGTGAGTTTTATTCCCTCAGTTATACAAAAGGGTTAAAAAGTGTGCCAGCGCAAGACCTTGTTTTTCATGCTACAGCACACCTGCCTCACCAGTAATGAGCCTAGATTGAATGAGTGAAAAGCTAATGGGCATCCAGGGGGTTCCAATTGTCCCCTGAAGTACTGTCTCACCAAAAGAGGGAGACCTTGGCCTAAGCAGAGATTTCAGTTTTCATCAACCCCCTAGGCTACAGACGTCGGGTCCTGCTATGGCCAACACCATGGAATGTGGTTAGCCAGAGGTTAACTAGGTGGAAAGAGCAGGTAAGACCCTGTTTATATTCTGCGTTTACTAACTTCAGCACAAAGAGTTGTAAGAAAATTCATACATTGCCACTGCTTGAGGTAGCTAAAGTCATTAATCTGGCATTTTTGTGCCCAGGGATAGGAAAGAAAATTCAAAGAGATTTTCTTTATTGGTTTCTTTGCTCCAAAGTGTTGTCAAATTACATTGCTCAGACCCAATCCAGCTGTTTCTTGGAGTAAGAGTAGAGACCTGAAGGCTGAGTTTTGACTAAGAACCCTCTTTGCAGTTCTGGACCCACAGAGGACAGTCACAGGCTTGGGATCTCCTGTAGTGGTTAGTTGTCAATAGTCCTCTCTAGAAAGGAGTTCTTGACTATACTGATCTTTGTGTTTTTAATAATACATCGCTATCTGAGTGTGGATAAGGACAAGAACTGCTACAGTGAATCTGATTTATGGTACAATTAAACTAATCTGTTGAGAGCCTTGATGAAGGAGCAGATGACCCTCAAGTCTGCTGAAAGCACACTGCCAGTTTTGCCGAGGATAATTTTGGTTTCTGCTTCCATTTTTCAGAGTCTGTCCATCCATTAGTAAAATAATAGAAATATGTTAAACCAGAAAGCAAACGAATTGGTGACATTTTTAGTTAGCATCCAATGGCTTTTCCTCTGCAAAGAAGACTACATAAATACAGTTTGTCCACAGTTTTACTCTCTCATTTAGCTTTTCATTAAGAGGAGGGAAAAAAAAAAAAGGGTGTTTTGAGGTGTGGAATTTTTTTCTTAAATACTAAACATCTCCTATATTACTAAGTGATAGGGAAGATTGAAAATGTCAGTCAAAGGAGCTCTTGTGCTTCTGCTGAAGGCAATGACAAAGCTTTAATTAACTGAAAGTTACCCAATGATCTAAAAGAGTGCTGAGGTCATTCCCAAAGACAGATGCAATACAGAAGTCTTGAATGGAGGCAACCATATGTACATAAGTATATACTTGCAGTTTTGGTTTGTAATAATCACTCTGGAAGCAGAATTATACCTGCAGTGAGAGCTATAAGATCAAGCTCTCTCAGAGAACAGAGGTGGGGAAAACTCTAACTATCCAAATCATTGTAGCACTGAAAACAAAATACGAAATGGGATGATCATCTAGATTAAAAAAAAAACCAAACAAAACACAAAAAAACAACAAAACCAAACAAACTGAAAGATAGAAAAGCAATATTTTTCTGCAATTCTAACTCTAATTAAAAAAAAAAAAGTTAAATATACTTGATTTAAGTCAGCAAAAATGAGGCAAGGTTAATGTTATTTAATGACTGATGTAACTTCAGCTAGCAGTATCTACAAAATTTGTAGCTCTGTAATTAGCGAGTGGGAAAAGTTTAATATTTCAGAAGTATCACTTTGGATGTGTAATTCCAACTAGTTCTCACAGTCCTAAATAAGGTCCATGTGAATTACTTTCTAAACAATTCTTGATAAATGATCAGTCACATCTCTTGCTGCTTTTTCTGGGTTAATACCCTAATTATCTCACACATGAGATAATAAAATAAGATCAATCTAAAAACTCAGTTGAAAAATATCTGTTTTGTAAGAAATGGTGCTGCATAGCCTGAAATAGGGAGAGGAAGATGAGGTACCCTGAAGTGATTAGACATGCTGCAAGAGTGAATTTAATTTGGAAGATTGAGAGGTGTGGAGATAACTGCTTTCTGCCTACACTCTTTTACCAGTGCTCAGTATTACTGAGGACTTATAAATACTTTATAAATTAAAGAAATTAACCACAGCACTCCCAAACTGTGAGAACCACCTACACCATTTGTACGTTGTTCTATTAATAGTGGCTAAAACATTAGCTCCTGCAACCATGGCGTATATTAAAATGGAGCAGAATTGAAAAGATCAGAAGCTGGTGTTCTTTTCCAGGCAAATATGTGGATTTGGAGGGCCTAGGTAATTTTCAGTTAAAAAAAAAAAAAAAAAAAGATAATTTCCTGGCTACGTCCAGATCCCTGACCAGAATGGCAGTATTCTTAAAAAGTTGGTGATAATATGTAATGACCAGATTCCGTAAATTCCAAAAGACAGACCCCCACAGCCTCTGTACATATCCTCAAGCTACTGTGATGCTATCAGGAAGGAAGCTTTTTCATTGTTCACTTTTATGTAATAGACCCTGTGCCGGAATCAAGCTTCACTTTTTTTTCTTCTAATTCTCCTCAAAATGACCAAAATAATTATGTGACTATCACCACCCCCCAACCCCCCC
>JANZLQ010000089.1:38758830-38831539 GCA_026212715.1 Elanus axillaris | reverse complement strand
CGCCGCTGCAGGTAACCGCTGTCTGCGCCGCCGTCGGGGCATTCTGGTGCTCCCGCGCTGGGGGGGGGGGGGGCGGCGGCGGACGGGGCCCTGTGCCCCCCCCCGATAAGGTGCGACCGTGCAGTGCCTTCCCGGAGGCGAAGCAGGCGGGCGGGCGCCCCCCAGGTCCCCGGCCCCGGCTGACCCTTTCCCTTCTCCCTCTCCCCTGTCCCCAGGAGCGGGCAGGCGGGCGGGGGGCGCGGGGCAGCCCCCGCCGGAGGCGGTTCCCGAGTGCTCGGGCCCCGAGGAGCCCGCCGGCAGGGGCGGCCGGCGGCTGCGCACGGCCTTCAGCGCGGAGCAGCTCAGCACCCTGGAGAGCTCCTTCCAGCGGCAGCAGTACCTGGGGGCGGCCGAGCGCCGCAAGCTGGCCGGCAGGATGCGGCTCTCGGAGGTGCAGGTGAGGGCGGCGGCGCGGGGGGCGCGGGGGGCGCGGACCGGGTGCCCTCGTAACCTCACCTCTCCTCGTCCCTCCTCCCCTTCCTCCCCCAGATCAAGACGTGGTTTCAGAACCGCCGGATGAAGCTCAAGCGGCAGCTGCAGGAGCTGAGGACGGAGCCTTTCTGCAGCCCCCCTCTCCCCTACGGACCTCAGAGCGGCGTTGTGCCCTTGCCGCTCACGTACGTGGGCCCGGCAGCGCCCCTGCCCCGGCAAGGGGCTGCCTCCGGGGGCTTCGCCTTGGCGGCGATGCCGGCACCCGCCCTGGACCTCAGCAGCGCCTGCAGAGCACAGCCGGTGGGCTTTTGGGCGGCACCCTGCTTTGTAGGGTACAGGGACCCCAGAGCTTTCTTGCTGGGCGTCTGACCCTCTGATACGGACTGCGACTGCGGAGGATTTGCACTACTGACGCTATCTGGGCTGCCCTTGCCTGTAACTGCCTGCTGGAGTTACGATGCAGCACTGAGCAAAGCATTTTTCAGGGACGTACCGGACGATCTGACGCATGGGCTTTAGGCCCCTGCATTTATAGGCGACTGTGTAAAATGGAAACACAGTGGGGCAAACACTCATATAAATGGAATCTTTTAATAATCCTAAACTCTTTCCAGCTTTCATGTGAATTCCTTCCACAAGGACTGTAGAGGTATTTATCCTGCCCTAAAAGAGAGCTCCTGTTCATTATAGGAAGCATAGACTCCTTATTCTCTAGTTCTCTTCTGGCTCCCTGCAAGGTACTGCGGGTGAGCGCAAAAAAAGCGTGATTTTTCCCCCGTCCTCTAAAGCGGGGGAAAAAAACCCAACCCCTTCAGCTACGTCCTAGGTGGCACTTTCTCTGATGGGACTGTGCTTTTAATCAAATATGTGGATGCACCTGTTATTAATACTTAATACTGGGCTTGTTATGGTAGCGCACCAGATGCTTTCTGCTGGAGGCCTTTAAATGGCATCTAGAATATGATTTTAAGATGTGAAAAGTTACTTTCTAAATATATCTTCACGCTCTCGTGTGCAGCCTCAGTAGATCAGTAGGGCCTCTTGCCTAAACAGATCTTGGAAAGGATGTAGCCTTGACATTTCTTATCAACAGAACGGTATCTCGGCATCTCACATCCACCTAATGGGCTGTGATGTGAGGGTGATGACCAAAAGAAATGTAACATTACAAAGCTGGTTTCCATTGAGTGGCAGTAATGTTTGTTACCATTGTGCTATGCACTTTTTTCATTTGAATAATGGTCTAGAAAACTTAAGATCAAAATGTCCTAATTCCAGGCTAGAGAAAGGGCTCTGAGAAATGATCCTTGACTGATGTAAGTTGCCATAAATCTTTCAAAGTCAATTGTCAACTAACATGAAAAGAGCAATAAAAATTTCCATCGCTTTAGAGTTGATCTCGGGGGTTATTAGAAGATTTCCGGCACACTTGTAATCTGGGCTCACATAATGAATAGTCTGAAGGTTCTCTGTCAGTCATCCTTGAATACACCTATTTTCTTTTGTATACAGGGGCCAATCTGCCACTTGAGTACACTTGCCTAGTAAAAAAAAGCAACATTGTGTGCCTCTGAAGGCTGTGGCCTTTGATTTTCTGAGTAGCTGTCACATTTGGAAGTCTCCTTAATTATTTTGTAATCCATGCTGTGTTTTTCTAGCCTTTTGAGATATTTACTTGCAGTTGCACAATTAATGTGGTTCTAATGCAAGAGTTTCAAAAAACTCATGAGGGGCTCAGGTGCTATCAGTCTTGTTGAGATCTCTTCAGGAATATGATGCAGTTTGGGATTAAGGAAATTCGATGACACAAGATAAAAATTCCCACTGAATGGAGGCTTATTTCTCAAAGTCAAGTATTACTAAATGGCTATATTGACTCCTAGAAAAAAAAAAAGTGCAATTCTCTCTGCATCTTTCAAATGTCATTAGGGAACGGGGATGTTTCCAGAAAGCTCTGCAACGATGAATATTTTCTCTGCTCTAAAGCGGCGACATTTTTAAAATAGCCACAGTCAAGGCCAACAAATATAAAATTTACCTAAAAAAAGAAAGAAAGAAAGAAAGAAAAGGGTCTTAAGCGTGAGACTCGATTTGGTTCTCCTGTTTTCAAGGGAATAGTGGTTGAGGCATTCGGTGATCCCCTTATAGTCTTGTATGACCAGAGGAGAACCTCACTTCTCCTCCAAATATCTTGCTCACCCCGTACAAAAGGCATAGTAACAGCCCTTCGTGCTGTTGGAAGCCAGAGCCGGCGCCATGGGGGGCTGCGGAAGGGGTGGGGGAAGCACCCTCCGGGGGGACCGGAGGGACCCGGCCCCGGACCAAATGGGGGGAGGGTGACAGGGCAGGGGGCCCGGGGGAAGTGAGAGGGAGATGAAAGGCCTCGGGAGGAGAGAGGGAGAACAAAGCTCTCCCACCCGCGGAGGGGAGCTGCTTCCGTGGGGCAGGGTTTGCGCGGGGCCGGAACCCCCCCCCCCGAAGGGAGAGGCAGAAGCACACCTCATCGGGGTCTCCAGACGTCCCGAGTGGGCTGTCTCCCGGGGGCAGCTCTGGCTGAGCCCTGCTGGGGGCTCTGTCCCGTCCCCCCCCCGGGCCCACCCTCCCGGCCCCGGGGCTGGTCACGCCAGGAACACGGAGCCGGCCTGAGGCTGCATCTGCCCGCACCCGAGCACGGCTCGACTGAGGTCCAGCGGTGCTCGGAGGGGCGGGGGGAGCAGTTGCCCCCCTCCGTGCAAAGGTTTAGAGCAAGCCAGAGGCGGCTGGGGCTGTCGGGGCAACAACGAGGAGTGCTGCCATCTTTGCCACGATCTAAGCCCACGGGGGCTGTGGGGACCACGCCGGGGACGAGCAGGGCTGCGGGGCCGAGGGGCACCGGCCACGGGGCGATCTCAGAGGTGGAGGCTTCGCTTGCGGGGTGCGTGCGTGCGGCCGGCTGCGGGCTTGCTGAGGCGGGGGAGGGGGTGCCGGGGGGTCCTCTCTCGGGGCGTAAGAGCTGCAGAACGGCTGGCGAGGGAGAAGCCGGGCTCTGTTTGAAAAGGTGCTAACGATCACTTAACGTAATGACTCTTTGGCCCCACGTATGCGCGACAAGCGCACGAAACGCCTCGCCGGTGTTCCGGCAGCGCTAGCCTGCAAATATTGTCCCGTTTCCCGACAGTTGCTCAAATAAACGCGAGAGGTGATGCTCGCTTGGCTGAGTCCCTAATGGCAGCAGATTCCTCCGAATGTCTGTGTGATAATTCCTCTTCTACCTGCGAAAGCCGGCTTTCTCTAGAGGGTAGCTCCTACATCCCAGTGGTCTAGAAAACTGCGTGTGAAACCGTTTCATTTTTGCCAAACCGGTCCAATTCTGTTACTACAGCGCGGGTGCACGTTTTCCGGTTGATCTGAGAGAAAGAAACTCAGCCATCCCTTCCTATTTTATTCCTGCGTGCTTGAATTTCTCGTCCTCCGTGTTTTGCCCCCGGCAGCAGAAGAGCTGTACCCGTCCCGGCGCAGGACCCCCGCACACACAGGCCGGCGGTACCCGCCGGAGAGCAAAGCCCTCCCGCTCCGTCTCCGCACCCGCGGGGCCGGCATCAGCCGCGGCTCTGACCGGCAGCCCCACGGATGACAACCTCGCGGCTCAGCAGCCCCACGGGTGACCTCCCGGGCTGCCACCCCCCCAGCGCGGCCGAGAGCCCCCCCTTCGTTTTCTAGCGCTCCCCTTTGTGTCTTTAATCGCATGACAATAACCACCGGTACCGGAACAAATAATACAATAAAAACAATAACCACCGGTACCGGCAAGACAAAGCGGGGCGTCTGCAAGCCAGCTACAAATGGCAGAAAAAGCGGAGTCGATTAGCTGGGGAGCAGCAGCTTAATGCTTGTGTGGTGAAACTGCTGGAGCTCCCGGCCCGGCGGCTCTGGAGGAAGAGGCTGTATAACCTGGAAACGGGGCCCCCCCGGGGAGGAAAAGGGAGTGGGAGGAGAAAATTGCCAGAGCACTAACTTCAAAGCCTTTCTCCCCTGTGGCGTGGGCGCGGAGGGGGAGAAACATGATTGAATTAGCACCGCGGTAATGGCAGGGAGCCGTCTGCAGCCCGCGCTCGTTAGCGCCTGCCCCAGTTTGGCGAGAGCAGCCAAGAGGGGACCGGGAATAGGGTCGGGGTATCACCCCCCCCCCGCAGCTCCCAGACACGGTGGAGCCGCTCCAGGGACCTTTTTACAAACCAGGTGAAGTTATTCGGCGTTGTGTGCTAATCGGGAGAGATCTCGCACTGGCAGGCCATTACGTCTAATTGCTGCCCATTATCTCTTTCTTTGATACGCAATTAGATGACAATTAACTTGATAAATTCCGCCGAAGCGGGGCGGGGGAAGAAAGAGGAGAGATCTCTTGGTCTCGACGCGTTCCTTGTGTAAACTTCACTACTTTTCTTTTATAGTTGTTCCTCCTAGGCCCCGACCTAGCCTTATCTTCTAACAGTATTTAGTAGGGAGCTAATCCCGGCATCTATTTGGTATGCAGGTAGGTCAAGCGCTCTATTTCTTATTTTAGAGTTTAGCTGTTCTGCCTGAGCCACTGCGGAGGCGTCACAAGTCCTCGGGCAACGCGGTGATGGTGTGGATGGGAATTCAAGTACTATTTTGTTTCCAGCTGACTTGCACTTCCCTTATCTAGGCGCTTTGTCTATTAATTGTGCAAAGAACTGAATGAGATCTCCCCGATAAATCGCTTTTTAATGCAAAGCGCGTGTTTGCTCCCACAACTGCTGAATGGGAATATCTGGGCTTGCAGCGTGTGAGCCAGGAGGGCAGAGGGCCGAGCGCTGCCCAGTGAGTCAGGAGCATTTGTTATTTATTGTGTGTCAGCCCGCATTGTTCCCCTGGGCGAAGGAGCGACTGGGTGATGGCACTGTTAGTGTTCACGGGTACTTCAAACAGAAAAGCATCTATTCCCGAACAATCGATCTCGTTGATGCCTAATTGACTACCTAACAGCACCTATCAGGACATCAAAGGAGGCTTTGAATAACCTAGTTAGCATTTCCAAAGGGGAGCAGAGGAGGGTACAAACAGTCCTCAATTGTCCCACCGGCCGGGGCAGGGCGCCCAGCCCGGGCCCTCCGACCGGCCACACTCCCGGGTTTCCTACGGCCCCGGCTGGAGCTGGGCAAATACCTTGGCTTGCCTGCGGCTCCAGCAGCGTTAGCCTCGTTCCCTGCAGTAAGTCGGCTTACTTGCCTCGGAACGGCCGCCACCCTGCCCCAGACTCTCAGCTCCTGCCCATTTGTGCAGCTAAACGTGTGTGTGTGTGGGGGGGGTTGCGTGTTTTTCCCCGAGGGGTGGGGTAGGCATTGCAGTTGTTCTTAACGCGTCCTCTAATCCTTCCACTTCGCCAGTTTTGTCAAGAAGACTGAAATATCTGGGCTTTTCAGAAAGACAAATGAGATCTGCCTATGATGGAACCAGTAACTTAGTAGCCCAGCAGGTCCCAGGTCTGGTGACCTAGTACAACAGCTCTTAATCCATGATAAATGCTATGATAGTTTGCTCGATATACTGGTGGTTTTTTTTTTTTTCATGGACCTCTTCTTAGAAACATGGCTAGTAGAAGGACAGTTTGGAACCTGAAGATTTGCCCAATTATGCTAGAAATGATTTTTCATGAAAAAGTTTATTTTTCTGTTTTCCAATTTGTGGCCATTTTCTCTTATGCTGTCACACAAAAACAGATGTGGTGGTATGTTGAAAGACTTGGCACACCAACAGCATCCTTGGGGAGTACAAGTCCTTCAGCTTCTAGTAAAGGGTGAACTTTTAGCAACTGGTGCACAAAACGCTGCAGCCTAGATAATGGCCTGAACCTTTCCCCCCAACAATACCTCCCTGCGTGTAGAGCTGCTACAATCAATCCTGCCTGTTCTCATGGGCTTGTAGTTCGTGTGTGTTCACAAAGCCCCAAAAGAAATCTTCCCACTGTGTACCAGTGAGATCTACCATTTGTCCCTAGAAATCTTGTAGAGCTCACATGAAAAGAGCACTTTGTCCTGATGACCTTAGCTGTAATTCTCACATCCTGGTATTAATCGCTGCACCTAAATTTCAGGGCATCATACTGAGTTACGAGTGCACATAAGTTATCAGTAAATTTCTTGAGGCAAGCACGTTTCTTATGGTTGTAAGGCTTACGTGCAGATGCAGAACAATAAATATTTTGAAATAGGATTTGGAGAAATGGGTCCACTATGTTCTTAATATAAATCATGTAAGAAAAATACATGTATTTTCCAAGATAATAGAGTATCCCCAAGTTCTGGGTATATAGAATTCTACATGGAAAGACATTAATATCCCTAAAAACTTAAGATTTATTTTTGATCGTGGTTACATATCAGTTGAGTGATAGAAAACAACTGAATGGAAGTAAATTTGTGTCTCCTATAAGCACCTTATTTCTGCAAGGTGAGGGGAGGACTTATTAACTGCAGCTGCAGAGCATCTAACCACCAGGGTCATCAGTTTTCAAGTTTCTCAAGCTGCCACCTCTTTCTGATGGGAGCTACAATAGTCACATAACACCTCACACCCCTTCCCCATCTGTTCCAGGGTTTTGTGGTCCACAGATGCAGCTACATCCATCGGAGTGGGGGGAGAGGGAGTGGGAATCCTAGGGTTGGGTATAAACATCTTATTCAATAGGCAATTCAGATCGGTTTCTAAATAAAAAGAAAAAAAGGCAAAAGAAAAGTAAAAAGTCAGTTTTCATTGACTTTCAGCAAACAGTAGGACAGGTCAGCTGCTTCTCTGTATCTTCAGTCAAGGGAGAGAGGAAATGGCAGCAGCTATTCAGAGCTACTCATGGTTTCTCTCTATCAGACACACAATGTATAAATGCAAACACACACGCTGGTCTCTTTGGGCACGGCACTAAATGGTCATCTTGTGCCTGGTTTAAGTTTGGCAGTAGGGATGAAGTGTCCCTCTGTAGATGGCAGTCCCTGGGTGTCCCTGTGTGCCTGGGTGAGGGGACTGCAGGGCGCAAGGGACCCAGGGCTGCCTGGCTTGGCTTGGCATAGGTTTCATCTGCTGGAGAATGGGGGGGGGGATGATGATGGGGAGGCTGCCCTGGGGAGAGAACCTTGCTCACTGGGCAGGTGTGTGCTCAGTTTAGGAGCTCCTGAACCCCAGTGGGTTTCAGGTACTCCCTCCAAACTTGGTTTTGGTGAGGCAGTCAGGCTCTACAGATAGTATGCAATGCATTACAGGAAATAACTTGTTGTGGATGAATTTATACACAGTAGAGCCTGAATTTCTCTGCTTGGTTTTGTCCACATGTGGGGTTATTCAGAAATGGCTGCCCTGAAATAAGATGGAGACAGTGAGTACAGTGGTGTGTTTCCTCCAGAAAAAGAAGGACCACAGACAGGTGGAATAGTTCAGGAAGTTATTAAATCCAGAAGTTGTTAAAATTAATGTGCAGGCACTTAGCTCTTTTGGGGAGCAGTGAGTGACCTATCCCTGTTTGACTGAAATGTGTCTAGGAAATGCTATGGGGTTTAACTGTTCCCCTGTTACCGTAGTTTTGGTTGGGTCAATGGCACACACAGGGATGTGCCCTCCAGGGAGAGAGTCTGGTCTCCAGCTCAGTGTTCAACTGCTTGGGCATTTGCTTGTGCATTTCAGTCAAAATGACAGTCTTGTGCTAGCAGTAAGTGTGGCTGTGCCCAGCACCCCACAAGGAGCAGGCCCATCTCTCAATCAGGGCTGTGCCGAGGCAAGTACAGCCTCTCCCACCCCTGCCCTTGGGGGCTGGTTTTGCAAGCAAAGCTCCAGGAGGAATCCAGCTCCTTGGCTCTGTGGGCTTGGTAAGATGTTTGCATTGCTCTAGTACCTGGGCTTTATTGCTCCCCTGGGGCCAGAGCTGGGATAAGCCCCTGTGGCCTTTGTGGGGGTGGGAGAGGTCGTTGATGCTCTGTCTATTCCCGTGGCCATGGAGTTACGGGAACATTTGAAACAATGAAAATGGGTAGCATGACTATGATTTTCTTCTCCGATCTTTCATAATTTGAGGGGAGTTTTGAGGGGAGTTGAGGTTGGGGTGTTTGACTTATTTTTAATTTTTTTTTTTTTAAGAGAAAGAAAACTCCCATCTACTCTTATGTGTGCGAACCTAGGTTATTGCTTCGTTCTTAGAAAGAAACAAGCTCTTGGCCCATTAGACCCAGGTTTATGGTGCCCACTCCTTTCAGTTGTGCATCCCAGCAGGAACTCTGAGGACTTCAGTGGAAATTGAGGTCCTCTCCGTGCATTTACCCAGTTACAAGGATGGTGATTGTGTCCCCTGGCCTTTAGGAAGCATCGAGGGTTACGGTGTATGTTATTCAAGTATTGCTACTGTCAGGGGGGTCGTGATCAGTGCGGTCTTTTTCACTGGGGTGGCCGAAGGGTGGCTGTGAAGTGGACACAAGAAGAGCCCGGAGATGGGCTGAGCTGCTGGGATACCCCTTTCCCCAGCCAAGTTTTGCTGGGGGGGGTGTGTGTGTATCCGTATCCTTGGTGTCCTCCCTGCATTACAAGGGCATCGTCCTTCTCGGGATGTGACGTGTGGATCGGCCTAGTTTGAAGTTGGTGAGGTGCGAGCTTTGCTGCTCACTTAGTGCTTTGATCGCTGAAACCTTCGGGACACCGGCTGCCCTTTCGGGCTAGACAGACGGCGCCAAGTTCAAGCTGAGAGGGCCCGCGGCCCTGCTAACCCCACCGCCCGGCTGTGGTCACCGGGGGTGAAGGCTCAGCCTCGGGGATAGGGACTTCTTGATAGCGGCCCCCCACGGCTTTTCCCAGGGAGGCCGCTCCCCACAGACCCCCCCCGAGGTGAAGTGCCCAGCGGCGGGGCTGGCAGGCTTCGCCGGCCTTACCTCATCCCGGCCTCTCCCCGCGCCCCGACGGTGCGGGCAGGGCCGGGCCGGGCAGGGCAGTCGCGGGGCTGATGTCGGGCACCTGCGCAACGCGGGACCCCGCGGCTGGCGAGGGAGCGGGCAAAACCGCGCTGTTACCGACACCGGCGGTATCTTTAAACGCCCGTTTGCGGGGCAGGGCCTGCCCGTGCCCTTCCCTCCGGGGGAGGGGGGCAGGTTTGCACTTCAAGGGGGTCTCCCCGGCCCCGCAGACACGCTGGAGCCAGCGGTTGTAGACATTTGCCAGACGTGTGAACTTTCCTCCTCGCTGGCAGCTGTTATCTCTGCTCGATTCCCACTTTGATGTGGGTTCACACTTGCAAACCCGCCCGCCCGGGACCAGAGGGCCCATATAAGAGCTGGCCGAGCCCGGCGGTCCCCCAGCCCCTCTCCGCCATGAACCAGGCCGAACTCCCTTTGGCAGGGAGCAAGCCCCGCGGGGTCAGGCCACACATCTGCTGTGCGCCCCCCCCCCGCGCCCCCACCTTGCTCGGCAGCGCCCCGCTCCTGGTCCGAGCCGAGCCCCGACGGAGGGGGGCGCGGCCGAGCCAGCCCGCGGACACCGAGCCCTGCGCGGCGCAGCCCGGCCGAGACAGTCCCCGGGCGCCCACCGACCCGTACCCACCGTCGGAGCCAGGTGGGTGAGGAGGGGACGGGGAGGGAGAAGAGGGGAGAGGACGGGACGCACACACGGGACCGCGACTCCCGCCGGCGCAACGGCCCGGCGGACCGAGAGGAGGCGGAGGCGCTCCCCCAGCCGGGGAAGAGGCCTCACCGCCGCCCCTTCCCTCCTCCTTCGCAGCCCCCGACGGCGGCTGGCTGAGCGCCGACGAGTCCTCAGGCTACGAGAGCGAGAGCGCGGGCGGGGAGCGCGCCCCGACGGCGGCGGCGGCTGGCGGGACCCGCGGGCGGCAGCGGCGGGCGCGGACAGCCTTCACCTCGGAGCAGGTCTGCCGGCTGGAGAAGACCTTCCAGCGCCAGAAGTACCTGGGGGCCTCGGAGCGGAGGAAGCTGGCGGCTGCCTTGCAGCTCTCGGAGATCCAGGTGGGTCCCGGAGGAAGCGGACCCTGTCCACTCCCTTCGGGAAGGGGCAGCCGGGTCTTGCATCGGCCTTCACCGCGCTGAAGCGGGGTAGCTGTCTTCAGCCGGGTTTAGCAGCGGCTGGGGGAAGGGTAGTGGGATCCTGCGGGAATTTTAACGAGTTAACACTCGGGGAACTTGGGGGCGCTTTCTACCGGGGAGGTATCAAGCTCCCGTATTTCTTAATAAGGTAAACTGCTTGTCCTTGATGTACAGCAGCCTGCGTAGAGCTCGCAAAGCTTGTGTGGGGTCTTAACGACTCAAAGGGATTAATCTAAAATTGCTGAACACGGACCCTCTTCCCCTCCACACCCACCAGGTCCTCTGCCCTCGGTTAACTGGGGTGAAAGAAAGCATCAGTCCGATTCTGTCAATTCAGCTGGAGCAAAGTGGCAAAAGCAGCCGAGACACAGTTGTTCCGTAGTTTGCTTGTTATTTTTAAGCACAGCCCCTGATTTGTCTCCACCTCCCACCCCCCGTTCTTTTTGTTGCTTAGATCAAGACCTGGTTTCAGAACCGGAGGATGAAACTGAAGAGGCAGATACAGGACCACCAGCACAGCCTCGTGTCTCCTGCTCCGCTCTACAGCTATCCCCCGGGGACCCCACCAGCTCTGTTTCAGGATGGTCTCCACTACCTCTCCTTTGGTCCACAGCACCAGAGACTCCTGCCTTTTACCCCGGTGCCAGCTGTGCAGTTCAGCTTCTCCTCTCCCAGACATGATGCATCGCAAAGCACCTACAGCTTTATGGCAAATGAGCGGCCGTACTGCCAGCAACACTTTCTTCCTCATCCTTCTTTCCATCCAGTTATCCAGAACAAAATGGACAAGCAATGCCACCCTGTGTATGCCTTATAGTGAAAACAAGCGGGGCAGGCAACAGGGAAAAATGTTGTATGCTGTAATGTATTTTGTGCTCAGAATCTCTTGTCTGATTTGGAAGAGTATGTGTTTAAGTTAAATGTGAAAAGGAGTAATTTTATATTTGTACTAATTGGTATTAAAATTTATTGGATGTGGTGCTACTTAGTAATTTTTTGTTTGATAGGCTCTTTATTTTTAAAATAAAGGAAGCTGCTGAAAGGGAACTGGAGGGAGAAAAGTGGTAGCAGAAACTTGCTTTTACCATGTTTCCTATGGTGTAGGGCAAAGTTATTAAGTCTGATAATGGGCATGTTAAGAAACTGGTTTGCAGTGCATATCCCTAGTTTTCCATATATATATATAAATAAAACTTGAACAAAGGTGTATGTGCCAACTCTTTATAGAGTTGCACTTGTGCAATGTAAATAACCATGGTCACCTGAGCTCTGGTTTTGGGTAATGGGGAAGGATTTACATGTTTTAAAATGGTTTATCTGACTTTCCTACACTCATGCTGAGTTATAGTCTGTCTGTTGTTGTGTTTGGGAGGCTGGACCTTAACAGTTGCATTGCACTGTGCTTTTGGCTAAGTGCATTCTCCAGGAGGAAGGATAAACTGTTGGTGAGTTTCTCTTGTGAATACTAATCAATTTATTCCTTTGCATTTCCAGTCCCATCTTCCACACGAAAGTATCAGCTGTGTTAATCACAAATTTAAGTCAGTGTGTCTCTTTAAACAGGGATTAAACAGTTCAAGCCTTCAGTATGGAATTTTAAAGTTTTACAATTACCAAAACAAATCCTTTGTAAAGAATTTAAGAGCATAATTGTGTTCAGTTCATAGACATATTGTCTAAATGGGATTTTAATCTACAAATTTGGCCTTTGATTCACCACTACATGCCCATGATAACTGTGTATTTTGAACCATTTTTTAGTAAATTGTGAACCCTTTAAATGTTTTTTCTAAAGGGAGTAGTTCAAGGTTTTGCTTTAAAAGTCCTGAAATTTGTTGGGTTTTTTTAGTTCTTCCTGGGATCAGTTTTCACTCTTCTCCTGAAAGAGTTTAGTTATCACTTCTTCTTTATTGGTCTTTTAGACTTTAATGAAGTTTAATTCATCTGAAAGGCCTTCTAAATGCATTAGAAACTTAGCTGATTGTTCCACTGTAGTCTAAATTTCCCCATTTAACCCTCCAATCCAGTGAGCCAGCAAGAGTTTCTCATTTAATTCCCTAGGGGCTTCTCACTTGTGAAAGGATGACTTGAAGGGGTAAAGGGAATTTTTTCCAATTATGCTGTTCCCAAGCAGATGCAGTCTTAACTCCAGGAGGATCCAGGTTGACATGTTGAAAGCAAACTTGCTGGTCGTTGGGGGAAGCGAGGTGTGGAATTAGAGGCTGACTGTTCACCAATGGTCATGCTGCATTTTCCCTGCATTGTATAGTCTGTGTTCAAAGTGACTGAGAAATGCATGTGTTGTCCCTTTGGCTGCCTAGCTGCATCTCAGAGCAGTGCTGTCCTGGTGTGGCACTGAGAAGGTGTGTAGCGGGAGAAGGAGATTCCTTCAAGTGTCTCCCACCTGGGTAGGGTGCCTGAGTGTAGATTCAGAGACTACCTCGCTATGGCATGCTCAGGGATTTCTTTTTTTCACCAGAGATTATAATCAGACAGGAGATGAGACACAGGAGTCAGGAATCTGGATGGAAACATGTCCCCTCCTGTATCTCAATATCCCTATTGTCTACCAAAGACTGATTTCAACTTTGCTCTCCTTAGCCCCACAACACAACAGTTAATGGGTCGGGAGAGAGTGGAAGAAGGGAGGGCACGGCCCAAGGCAGCTGTAGGCCCTGTTTGACAACTTTTTTTCTCTTGACAATTGCAAAGTAGCCTAACCATCACCAGGCAAGCAGGTTAGGATGGCCAGTGGGAGGGAATGAGATGTAATCACACTTACTGCAGGTCCTTTATGCTGATGCAAGATCTTGTTTCTCATTATTCCCTAAAGGCTCCGCTTTTGTCATTTTCCATAATGCTTGCTTTGGGATTTTTACGAACAGCCCTGAGTGTTTCTGATAGCAAGCCTAACAGAATGCTGCAGTTTAAAATTAGCGAGGCTGCCAAGTTACAGCTGAAACTTTAGAAGTAAAAACTGAAACATTTTCATTTTCA
Source organism: Elanus axillaris (assembly GCA_026212715.1). Lineage (NCBI taxonomy): Eukaryota > Metazoa > Chordata > Aves > Accipitriformes > Accipitridae > Elanus > Elanus axillaris. The sequence continues at coordinate 38,818,007 of JANZLQ010000089.1, read as the reverse complement.
GTGTCCCAGGAGACCTGAGCCTATGAACGACTAATGTTTTCATCAGCAGATTTAAATTACAAGCATGTTTGACACTGGCATCAAAATACATGCTTACCAACTAATTCCTTAGCCTCACCTCTCTTTAAATGCATAGATGGAATATCCACATCAACAAACAGGGGAGCCCCCTTTAGGAATGGTGCAGAATATACACATAAAAGACAATACTGGACAGCTTGTTCAGTTTTGTTCATAGGACTGCCACTGCTGCTGTACCATTCTCACGTCAATGCTTTTGCTGTAGTTTACAAATTTTTCCTTAAAAACCCACACTCAAGTAGAATGGCCAAAGTTTTTAACACTTGTCTATTACGTGATATAATTACTAAGTAAACTGAAGTGTAAACAGCACTCTGCTTTTTTCAGTGGAGATCCCCATGTGATTATTGGTTTTCTGAAAACAAACTTTTGGATAGGAACATTTATATAGAAGTTTCAGTACAGCATAGTGAAGACTGTAGAAACAAAGGGAAGTTTCAAGTCCTCCACTCTCAGTATTACTTCTCTAGTAGAGGCAAATTCTCTTCTCCTTTAACATAAAACCCCAAGTTTGATTAAAAAAATAAAATTGAATCATCAATCTATTTAATACAACAAAATAAGTTAAATATTTACTCTTGGAGATATTTGGCAGTTCTTATTTAGATTACAGGTAATCTTTGGCATTTTTAACAGGAAGGAAGATACGGCTGGAACCTCAGTCTTTTATGGTCATCAGTTAGAGTCATTGCTGGAATTACAGAAGAGTAACAAGATAATCCTGGGCTGGGAGGCAATAGTAAAGCCGGACTTGGCAAAACTGGCTGAAGGGATGGAGCTGGAACAGAAGGTAACAACAAGGCAGGGCTTGGCATAGCTGGGTGAAGAGAAACAGTAGAGGTAGAAGAGACATGGATATCCATCCCATGAGAATAGCTGGATGTGGCAATATCTGGGTAACAACGATAGGGCAAAAATAAGCCTGAGAAAAGAGCTTCCACCCTGGCATCCTGAGTCTGACGTTTAAACTTCATACGACGATTCTGAAACCAGGTTTTTATCTGAGGATAAGAAAAACAAGAAAGTCAAGAACCAACCCACTTTTCCATAGAGTAGTACATCCTGAAGTCAGACTTACTGTCAGCGGAACAGAATATATTAACAGTTATAAGATTTAGGGCTAATTAACATCGATCTATATTCAGTGTAGACCAATTGTCTCGGCATGAGGAGGAATCAACCTGTGACAGTTCCACGAGGCATGGCAAGCCAATTTCTCAGAGATAGGTTTAGACCAGGACTGTAACTCAAGACTGGTGCAGTGGGATTAAAAGGGCTGGGTAGGGCTAGCTCTGTTCAGAGAGAAATCCTGCAATATATGCCGAACTACAGACAAAATTTTAAGTTAGAATTAGCCTGAAAGTCGAAATGCTGGTGACTGTGTGAGTATTTCCACCTCCGACGAGGTTTCGTCGTTTTGTATTCACCGTTTTCCGTGTGCGTATTGTTCCTGGTTTACCACGGAGCTGCGGCGGACAGCAGAGCTGTGCCAGCTGAAGCGGGGATGGAAGCTTGCTTCAGCTTGTTCTCTGCCAGAGGGGCGAGGCAGGCAGCCGGCCTGGCCCGCCGCACCTGCGGCAGCCGTCGTCGCCGTCGCTGCCCCCGTGCCCCCGAGGGTTGCGAGGCGCCCACCAAAGCGGTCTCGGGCTGCGGACGCCCCTCGCCTCCCGCAGTCGTGCGGAGGGGCCGAGGGCCGAGGCCGCGCGGGGCCCGTCTCCCCTCTCGGGCGGAGGGCAGAGGCGGGCCCGGGGCGCCCCGGCCGCGCTCACCTGGCTCTGGGAGAGGTTCAGCGCGGCGGCCAGGCGCCGCTTCTCGCTGGCGCCGATGTAGCGCTGCTCGCGGAAGCTCCGCTCCAGCTCCTGCAGCTGCGCGGCCGAGAACTTGGTGCGGGGCCGGCCGGGCACGGCCCCGCCGCCCACCTGCGCTTCGTGCCCGGGGCTGCTGCGGTCCGCGGCCTCCCGGTCCCGGAAGGCGGCTGCAGGGACAGGATGGAAGGACGGACCCTTCCCTCAGCGGGCGCCGGGCCGCGCGGGCGGTGACGTAGGCAGCGGCCGCACGTGCGGCTGCCGTCCCCCGACGGCCTCACGTGCGGTGACCGTTAAGCCTTAACGGGCGCCACCGGCAGCCCCGCCGCGCCACCCGCCCGCGAGGAGAGGCGGGACTCACCGAGGTCCGCCGGGCTCTCCTGGCTGCCGGCGCCTCCGGGCGGGGAGCGGGGCTGGCGGGCCGCGGCCGAGGGCTGGGACGCGCCGCGGCTGCTCCGGGCCAGCCACTCCACCGAGAAGGGCCCCTTCTCCATCTCCGTCGGTGCTACCGGTGGTCCCCGCTCACTGAAGCTGCCCTGGCTTCGGGGGCAAACATTTAAAGCGCCTTCCGCGACGTGGTTTGAAAAGGCCGCAAAGCATCAAATGAGGCCGAGAACAAAGGGCCCCATTGAGAGGCGCTTTAATCTCCCCTTTCAGGTGATTGTTACATCCGCCTAATCTCTGAGCGCGGTAGTTAGCAGAACTCAAGGCTACCTGACCTGGCGCCAAGTTCAGCTCCGAGTCGTTTCTTGACCACGTAGCTGCTGGTAATTGCATCATGGCCTGGGCTTTTTATGCGGCCCAAGCTGGCCTCGACTCTTGAACCACGCCGTGATTTTCAATCTTTATCTGTTGGCGTGAAGGACAAGGACTCAGCAGGGACTGGTAACAAAGGAGGTCTCTTTCATGAGACTTAAACTCAAATCTGGAGCCCCTCTTGCCTGCTTTATGCAAGGTTTGGAGGAATCCTTTTGCCTTGCTGCCAGCAAAGGAGAGCAACTCGAGGTAGGACAAGTAAGTAGTCCTTGAGCTTGCAAACAGGTGAAAATTATGGACAAACACTGATACTAGTATCTTCCCAATATGCCTATGAGTAACATGCGCCTGTTGGTCAAGTCAGGGTGGGTAGAGGTTGTTTGAACTAGGAGTTACTTGGAAGTGCGAGGTTAAATATTTTTCACTGCTGTCCATGAGATGGAGTGCTGCAGCTAGGACTCTCATCTCCCTCTGAAGTGTGAGGTATAGTTGTTGACTTAAGTTTATGTAATATCAGAGATTTAAAGAAATCTTGGTGGAGAGCTTTGAAACTAGATCCTAGTGATGTTAGCATAGCAATTTGTTAGGTCATTTGCAGAAAGTAATGTGGGAAGTTTTGAATTCTATAATAAGTAGTAGAATGAGTTAATTGTTATGAATTTATTTAAGAATAAGATTAAGCAATGAACAGTTATGTTTCAGGATATTGGACAGGATAAGAAACACGGAGAAAACGTCTAGTTGGGTTGAATTTATCTGTTCATGTCTTAAAACACAATCTCCCTTCCCTGCACCCCGAGAAAAAAGAAGTGTGTACATTTCAAAGTAAACAGTCCTGATGTTCTTATAAAGTAGATCAAAGAAGAGGAGTGTAAACTCTGTTCAGAAGCAGTCTGTTCAAGGATGATTCAGATAAGGGTGAGAAAAGAACCACTTTTATGGTCTGAGGTGGGCTTGGGATGGCACGGTCCTTATCCTCTGCAAACACAGGCTAACACATTTACAGGTTGTTTCAGTAAACAGTCACTACTGCTTCAGTTTATACAGTCAGAGATAATGAACTAGCTTTCACGCAGAGCTGAACATGTTTGAGACAACATGTTAATTCTGGGACTTCAAAGAACTTCATGTCACCTTTTATGAACGGTGATGCATTTGTAGTGAGATAGCAAAAGTCAGATAACGCTATGCTTCTTTCTAGCTCTTTTTCCTCTAAGGTTTTCTATATTTTCTCAGGCAGGAATATTATTTTCTCCCATAAAATGTAATGGGATTTACATGCTCTTTTGATAAGTGTCCTGAAGTATGACATAAGTAAGAAGTTTTTAGATGCTGACTTTGAATATTCTTCATGCATACATCTGCAGTTCTAAAATCTTTTGTTCTCCCTGTAAAAATGAGAACAATTCCCTTGAATATCCATCTAGGTAGTCTGTTCTTTTTTTTTTTTTAGCACTGTGAAACTTCTAGGAGGTGACTACATAGGCTTCGAAGTAAAGAAATGACTTTACAGAGCTGACACGTTTTACTGAAAAGCTTATCTGAATAGACGGACAGGGATGGCAGTTGCATTGTGCTTCTAATTCCACCCACTGCAATCTACAGCTTTTAGAAACAATTAGGATGCAAGTTAGAAGTTGCAGCGTTCCTTTTTAACGAAAAGAACCCAATCCCCCCAAACCAAACGAAAAAAACAAATAAATCTGTATATTCCTTTTCTGCATTTACCAGATTAAATTAATCTTTAAAAAAACCACAGAAAAAACGAAAACACCCCCAAAAGACAGGAAGGAGGCTGTTGCTAAGTAGTCTGCTTTGACAACAATCAGGGGCTATAGTCCTGAACCCTTAGTGTAACAATGTGGAAAAATTACTGGGAAATAATTCAGTGTTCAGGATGATTTGTCTGAAACGGACCATTACATATACTTCTAGTTCGCTTGGTTCCTAGTCCGGAAACCTGCAAATTAGTTCCCCCAAAATAAAGTTTGGTCTGGAAAAATGATGAAGTTATAGAAAATTTCTGAAGTGAATCCTTTGTAATATATTTAGTGTTACAGATAACATCTAATCAGAAGGATCAGTAAGACATCATTGCTTTATTATATTATTCTTTCTAGTTGTTAAATATTATTGTGCTTATATTAACTGATGAACAAATGTTTTTAAGCAACAAAAGAATTGCCACTGATGTCAGGTTTTAAATTTGTATTTTAGTGTTAAACTTGTGGATTTGTTTGTGGTTTTTCTTTTTTAAAAAATCCTTCAGTCATTGATCATATTATTAACTGACTAGATTGGAATAATCAATTTTATAGCTTTTAGGAGTGAAGCTTTAATTTCAAAAGACACAGAAAGCTAATTTAATATTTTTGTAGTATAGCTGTCTTTCAGACTCATGCTATAGTGAGGCTGGTGAGGCTTCCTTCCTGCTTTTTTTCATAGGACTGAATTGCTTGAGAAAGTCTGGAATTTTTCTTTACATCCTCTGAAGTATTTTGGCTTTGAAATTGTACTTAAGAGGCTAGTAGTAGTACTTTTTGAAAATCAAGTATCTTTTTAAAGGGTAGTGGTGGGGAATCTCCTTTGCTTTATCTGCTAGTGAGAAAAACTTTCATAGATTCGTGTCATAATTGCTCTGAGAATTTGCTGCTGAGAATATTTTTGCATTTAATGCAATAACTTAAAAAATGATACTAGTAGTTCTAATTTATAATTGTAAACAATACAGACATACCATTAAGGACTTGCCACTCTTGGGTGAAACAAAATGTATTGGCAACAATAATTTTGTGGTACAATTTGGCAGAAAACCATGTGCAGACATAAAATGAAAGTGGCTCTGGTGTCTGCCCATGTTTTAAATACTGGCCCATTTATTGTAAACAGAAGTAGGTGACATGATGACTAAACTTTCCTGTGTTGGCCTATGACAGCACTATGAAAGTGTTCTCCTATGTTAGAAACTCAATATGCGTTTTGTGGCTTTTTTGTTGTTGTTTTTTAAGGCTTTTAGTATTATTTAACATGATTGTTTTTCTGTAAGATCTTTCTGTCGTGGTCCTTTTAGCTGATATTTAAACTTTAGCTGTTTAGGGTTTTTTGGGGTCCTGATTTATAACAAACTTCATTTTTTGCCAGACAATCCGACCCTGCAGTGTTAGAGCAAAACTAAACGGGGAGCTCCACAAAACTACAAGAAGGAGTGTCAGTGGCTATTAAAGGTGATAAACACAAGAAAACATATGCTTGAAGTGAATTACATTTTTTTAAAATGCTGATATTCATGCGTTGAATGTTATTGTCATGATTCACCTAAGATACAGAAGATGGCTTGAGGCAAAGCCCCCATTCAAAGGACCTTGATGGAGTGATTGTAATGCCATAAGCGACCATCACATGAAAGCAATTACAATTTAAAGGGTAATTGCTGCGTATTCCTGGTTAGCAATTAACAATTGGCAGGTCCTGTAGTGAAACATTTATCCAATCATCCATTGATTATTAGCGCTTTCTATGAATGCATAGACTACCAAAACCATAATGACCAAATCTTTGAGTGTATATAGTAAGCTAGAGAAGTGTCGTGGAGGTGTAACTGATTCACATTTTACTGCTGGCCGTTTAACGATAACTTTTCTTGATGGAGATCTCAGTGGTATCACTTATAGCTATGTTTTCTTTTGTCTATTTGAGTCTCTTGTTGAAATAACTTTATGGACTGTTTCATGGTAATTAATATGTTTTTAGTCATCGCATCAGCTGTGAAGATCATTTCCCACAAAACAACAGTTATTCTTGTGGTGTTGGTTTGTTTATGGAAAATATTAATGCATAGAAGCCGTACAAGGATTTGTCAGTATGCTAGGAGTGAGGGTATCTAAGCAATGAAAAACACTGCAGACACATTAATTCAAGCATTTGAACAAATACTAAGGGCATTCATCAGATAAAAATGTTATGTATCGCATTCATTTCTACCTCATACAAAGGACGCTCCTAACTAAACAAAATGTTTTGGGTAGAACTAACAGCTCTGCTGTTGAAGGGAGTTGTTTCATTCCTCCCTCATTCTGGGCGTGCTTTTTCCCACGCGTTCTTAGTTTAGGTAACCCTCTGATCTATCAGGGAGTCCATTTAGGTTTCTAAGCTAGCAGGAAACACACAGGGAAAAAAAGAAAAAAAAGAAAAGCAAATGGCTTTTTAACAGCTGGGAGAGCTAAACCCACTCACTGAAAAGTTGGGTAAGGTCTGTAACTTGCACAGAGGAATGCTTGGAGCACAGAAGGGAAGAGGAAGAAGCAGGATGATTCCTTTTAGTAGTGAGTAGTTTTGTTGCTTTATATAAATAAATGCTGGTGTCTTTACATTCAGTGGGTCAGTATAATTACTCACTTTCTCCAGACAGAGACTAAGATAAGAACTGGAGTGATGTACAGACACATATGTAACTCACTAAAAAATAAATAATGATTTTTGAATATGATTTTTACTTTCATGGCTTCTTTTTTTGCCAGCTTTTCTAGATGCTCTGATTAGATTAGCTTGACCCTGTAGTATGTTCTCTGCTCCTTCCTCCAGTACTTTATCGAATTGAGTATTGCTTGCTTGCACTGGTGCAAGGCCTCTTATGTTGGCCCTGAATTACGTCACCTAGTGGCACTCTGCAGTACTTAAAGCAGAATCTGTTAATGGGCTAAAAGTATGCACTTCCATTTGTTAAGTACTATATGTCTGTGATTCAGCAATAGTTGAGTAACAGCTTAATTTTAATAGTGCATTGTGCTCCAGTAAAGGGGTGGTCTGTTAATGCTTTCAAGCTCCCTCTGACAGTGGGTAATGCTTTCCTTTCTGAAACGATATCACCTGGCAATGGAAAAAACCACTTTAATGCAAAACAATACTTTTTTAGAATGAAAATTCAAGTAGTGCTTAGTCTTAATGTAACCCCCTTGACACATTATAAGACACTAAAAATAAGAAAAAAATGCAAGGATATTTGCTTAAAAAATTTGACCCCTCTCAGAGGAAATCTGTCCCTGATGAAATACGTTGTTTATGTCATTAACCTTTCTTCATTGTAAGAATTTTCCTTTTTCTTTCTGCTTTCCCTTTTTCACTTGACTTACAGCTTCCCATATCTACAGCTGATAAGGCTTTGATCCTGCAGAATGGAGGAGTCCTGTGGGGGTGGGGGGGAAAGTAATAATTTATAGGACCAAGAGGATTAAATCCAGACTGCATTGTCATGCATGTTTTATGAAGTAGAATTAAGATTGTATGAGTAATTCCAGTATGGTTTAAGTTTTCATCTCCTGAGAGACTGCTTAATATTTACAAAGATTTATTAAAAAAACCCAACCACCCCACAATGTGGATGTGTATCAAAGCTCACTATCAAAAATGGTAAAAGATAAATTTTGCTGACAGGAATAAGCATTGTAATCCCAGGTTTTGAAAGGGGTTGTGTTACAGAAAGAGATGGCTTGCAGAAAGAGGACAGAAAAAACCTAAAGGCTGCAAATTCTTTCCTCTCAGCAGTAGCTTGCTGCATGCCCCCCCCGCTTCATAAACATCCAGTCCTTTCTTTCCTTCATCTCTGCTTTTGTAAACCCAGCCTCCTTTGATTTGACATGCCGTATCTACCTACGGTCGTCCTCTCTCCATCCCGGTCTCGCTGCTTCCTCCTTCCCGTGCTTACCGGGGAGGTGTCGGCAGGGGGAGCGCCGCGAACGCGGGAGAGGCTGGCGCGGCTCTGCCCGGCGGGTCGGCTGGGAGCAGAGCCCCGAGCTGAAGCCTCCCGCATCAGAGGGAAAGTTTTGGGGGAATGTTGAATCTCAGCAGGTCGTCTCTGGAGTCTGTGTGAAATCTAATAGGTTTGACTTGGCTTTTTGGAGGGGGGAGTACACACACCTAGGACTTGTTAAATGTTGGAACAGTTTTCATCAGGAAAAGAACAGATACACACCTAATGCTTCCATGCTGCGTGTGTAGTCCGAGTATTGGCAGTTGGAATAATTAGAGCCCATGAATTAAATTGCTGTAGCATTTGTTTGATATAGTAAAAAAAAAAAAAAATTAGTCCCAAACTGAGCTATTGTATCTAACACAGAGTACAGAGAAAATATAAGCACTTTCTCTTTCCTCAAATTGTGATTCCAAAGATTTTCCTAAGTGTCCCTTCCAACTTAAGCAACTCCTGCTTCTCTTCCTTCATTATATCGATGCAGCTGGTTTTGCAGGTACAAAATGAATCAGATCTGAGAATTAATTCCACTGGGAGGGGGGAAAAAGGAATTTTTTGTCTGCTTTTTTTTTTTTTTTTCCCTAGGCAGGTTGGTTCTCTCATCTAGTTTAAAGCTCAGATACAGTGAGGCAAATGTAGGAATAGGGAGTCATAGGAACTGCAGGGTACTAGTTATGTAGTGCACATTGTTACCAAATATGAAGGCATTATTTCTGAAAAAAGACATTGTTCCCTGTGTCTCGTAAGGCTGTTGCTGTTGGCATGCAGTGATAATGAAAAACTTTGCAATGACGTTAATTTAGCCTGACTCCTGAGAGGGCTTTTGGTGGATTGCTTTTTGTATGTTAAAATGCTTTAGATGTAATTGAAACCCACAATGTTTATCAGTATCTCCTATTACGTAAACTAAAGAAGAGATCATTAAGAAAAGAATTACTTTGAAGTGGCAAAACGTACTAAACAGCTGAAGGCTAGCTTTTCTCTACCTGTTCAAATCTTGACAGGATTACTCGAGAGTTCTAACTCTGTCAGATCCCAGAGACTTGTTTTGAAGTGGTGTTATCAGCACCGTTGAATTTCTCTTGCAGCAGTTCTCCAGAAAATCTAGTTTCTGCTTCCAGTTGATTTGTCTGAACTATTTGTGCTCCTTAGAGAAATGTTCTGCAACTGTAAGACACCTTATCTAATAGCTTACAGTGCTGTTGCACTTACCTTTTCAGCTTCTAGTTTCACACTCCTGCTCCTTAATTTTTGCTAGACTGACACTTTTTGGATTCCTCTATTAGAGGAGGTCTTACTCATGCATAACTCGCTATCATAACAGAAAACTGTGGCTTTGTTTTGGTTTGTTTGTTGTTTTTTAACTGCTGCATTACTAAATTAGAGACACATATGGAAGGGTTTGAAAACTACCATAGGTAGTACAAATTCAGGAAGAGACTATCAGGGCAGAAAAAGGGGATTGAAATGTCACCCCTTCTATCCTTTTAACTGTTTTCAAGTTGTAAGTGATTACAGAATGCAATACCATAACAAATAGAAAATTTTAGTTGGCCAGAAATTTTTAAAAGTGTAGGCTTTGTAACTTGGATTAAGCTAATTTCTTTTCTTCTTTTCCTAGTGCTGTGCTCTTTATTTGGAGACAATGGATTAGGTTCATAAGATTCACTGCATAATATACAATATATTTTTTTTTTCAGTATAGGTTTTTTTAGGTAAATGTATTTGTTCTTGGGCATGCCTTAGAGCATTAAAAACCAAAACAAACCAAACAAAACTCCAGAAATATTCAGGAATTGCCCAAATTATTTTTTCATGTGTTTACCATATATTTCTACACATAACATGCTACAGAGTTATCCTATGTAGTAACTGCAATATTATACTTTATTAATATTACAGATTCAGTACTGGTGAAAAAGTCTTCTGTTTGGAGAATATTTTAAGGCTGTTCTGCATTATGATATATAGATTTTTCAATTTGAAAAATTATTCTAAGAATCTTGAAATGAAATTCACACTGTGATTCAGAATTTAACCTTTATAGTTTTCTGTGCTGTGTGTGTTTGGTTTCATCGCCTCTATCACATATCTATTGCCACTCCAAAACTAGATGGCTTGAGTGTTTTTCATATGTAGAAGGGATAAACACCATATGCTCTTGTAGGTACAGCAGTATGCACCTTCTCTTTTGGCTATGGAGATTTCTGTGGGGAGATTAATGGACGATATAGTTAAAATTAGAAGGTGACTGCGTGTTTCAGACAAATGCACCTTCACATGGCTGTTGGTTTGCTGAAACTGTAGATGGGCAATATAGGACTCCCATGTAACATTCCTGCTCTGAAGGGCAATATGTGTAACCAGGATTTCTAAATATTATTTGTCCTTCCTAAATGATTTCTCCTAATATCTGGGACAGGCACATGTTTGCATTGTTTATTGAGCTGATAATTTTAGTAATTTATTTTTATAATTTTATTCCTATTTATAAATAGTTTCCAATTTTAAATTGTTCCCAGCAGTAAAGTCATTGCTTGTACATCTGACTTCAGAATTGAGATGTCCAGTATTTTAAATTAGCTTGAATTGTCACATATAACTACAAGCTGATATATTATCAATTTGTGCATAAAAAATATACCAATTATCTAGTTCAAAATCAGTACAACATAGAATCTTGAAACAAATCTTGGTTCAGATGAGATACAATAGCAAAAAAATTCCAAAATGAAAAATCTGCTTCCATTACCTATTACAGAATACAGAGGAGCAATTGTACAGCATGTGGAGTATGACATGATTACAGTCCAGACATTGTAATGCAAAATGTTCGTGTTTGTACTAATGCAAAGCTTGTTTTTTAGTAATCTTTGTTTTCTTATAGAATGATTATATTCTACTCGTGTTTCTGCTGACAGAAAAAGACACTACCTGCTGCTGAATTTTTTTAGATTTTTTCTTATATTAGAGGTAAATTTGCAATGTTTTAGAACAATATATAATCAAAAGTCCTTCCCAACTTGGTGCTTCACTCTGTGCAACTGGTGTAGTGTCAGTGTTCATCACTGTCTTGATTCATACCTGACTTAATATTTTATTTTATTTTAGTAATGGACATTTTGTACTTTTATCTGCAGATAGAGGAAAGTTCACACTTTCCCCTCTCCTGTGTCCCTCCCCCCCCGCCATTTCCCATCAGTTATATGAGAAATGGCGAACAGAAGGAACAGCAAGAGTGTATTTGTGCAAAGGAATTTTGTTAAAACTTTCACTGCCCATTTAACTCAGGCAGCGGTATAAACGGCAATACAGTTGTTGAATAGTGAAATCATTAATACTGATTGTCTTTGTATTACAATGTTCTTTGCATTTTTCCAGCCCTTCATTTTTACTCCACTGAGTATTTACTGTTCAGTAATGTGGCATGTACTTCTCTGTATGTTATTTTCATTGTACTTTTTTGTCAGATCATCTTAACCTGGTGTTTTCAGGAGGAGAAAAGGACATTTATAGCTAGGGTTCTGCCTTTCTATTTAAGCCTTACAGAAAGGGATCCTCCTGTCCTCATCTCCTAGGTTTACTGCTCCCACTTAAAATAATTACTTTTTAATGATGATTAGTTTGGATCTTACATTGTGCCAGAAGGAAAAAGGGAAAAGGTCTCTCTACCTGCACTTTAACCATGTCTTCTACTCTCCTTTCAGTTTTATTCAGGAAAGTGTTTGAGCATAGGGTTATGGTTTGTGTTTGAGAAATTAAGCACAAACTGGAAAAAGAGCTGGAAAAGCCTGTTGTTAATCTGTGCTTTACTATCTCATCGTTGTCCCATCCCTTCTCCAGATTTGCTAGCTCTGCTTCCAATATCTGTACTGAGTTTTACCATTTGTATGTCCTGTTGTTTCATCCCTTTATATATGCTTACAAAGACTGGGGTTTTAGGGTCAATAAAAAAATACGGAGCTTGAGAATATTTGGAGGTATGTTACCATTTGTAAAGTTTTGACTTTAGTCATGAAAGCTGGGATCCGTAACCAGTACTACTTAAGAAGAACAAGAACTAGATTTGCTATACTCAAAACGTTAAAAAACCCCAAACCAAAAACATTACAAAACTTAAAATGAGGTGGTTTTTTATCAGTTCATATACATACCTTCCCCTCAGTTTTTTTAAATGAGCTGAAATGATTCTCATAACATAGTGAGTGAATTTAAACACTGTATTTCTTGTTTGATTTTAGGTAGCTTACCTGCTTGTTCTGACTTTCTTTTTATAAAAGCTGCTAATTTTTAAATTAAAAGAAAAAAGATAGAAAATATTAAAATTCTCTTCTTATTGACATTCATGTTGTCAAATCATTTCACTCTTGCTACTTGCCTTGGTACTACCATGGTTGATATGGTTGATCTTTGGCCTGAAATTTTTATTGATTTCACTCCAAAGTCAAACACTCTGTTTTCTTCGCTTTTTGGTAATAGCTGAAACAACATTATTTTTCTTATTAGCTTTTAATTTAAACTGTGTACTCTGTGTCTTAAAAAAAAAAAAGCATCAGTTGTAGTTTTGTTGCATAGGGCTCTGGGAATTGTTATAGGGTAAGTTATACAAGAGATGTATTAAAGGTAAAATACACACTTTCTTGATACAATTGCATTTAAAAAATTTTATATCAATGTGGAATTTGAGAAACTGTACATTATATGGGGATTTGTCTCTTGTTTATTTATATTTTGGGGGGTTTTATGCCTTTTTCACATTTATGTGCAGTAATTCTAGAGATTCCTCTTGATTGTAATGACAGTTATTAGATGTAGTATTTTTTATATTAAAAAAATTCCTTCCATTCTTGCACAAGTGAATTAAGTACTCTATTGTTTATGTACTCCCATCTCCTTTACCACAAGCTTTCATATGAAATCAGTGAATAAAGATGCAGTTGGGTGTGCAATTTTTTATTGCCTTTTAATTTAAGAAAAAAAGTGATATGTAAATAGAATAGTCCTCTGACACTGTTAAGTTACAGTTAAATGAAATGGTAACTTCTAAAATATTCATTTAGGTTTGAATAGTGTAGCATAACAATAACCCGTGAGTAAAATGATTTGTGATGCACCTAGCTGTGCTTTTTCTAAGCATATGGCTCAACAAGACTTGTTAGAATTTGTCATGCAGGGTAACACAAACTTTTAATCTGTGACTGAAACATTAGATTTTTATTTAACATGTAGTATGTACAGTTACATTGTTTCATAATAGTAATATTTTTTCCACAGAATTGATGTGATACATTGCTATTTAGAGTAAATAAAAGTAATTGGACAGAAACATAAAAAAATGCATTTAACGATGATTTTTCTACTGAATGAAAAAAGCCAACAGAAATTCTGCACTTCCACTTCCAAGATACCTGTGGGTGAAAGGAGAAAACAAAAATTAGCATGTTTATCATTTGATTTACTATTGACTGTCTGATTTTTTACAAGAGAAGAATTTGTAATGTCACACAGGCAGGAATCATGTAAAAGGTACTTAGGATCTTAAAGGATTAAGTCCCATGAATAAATTTGGTACATTGAAGACAGCCCACTTGGGTAACATTTGTATGACTGAGCCTTACACACCTGAGTCGGCACTAACTGAATTCAGTGAAGACTGACTCCCAGCAACTGTGAGATAGGTCCAAAGAGTTGCATTTTTGCAGTTTGTGTGACTACATTCCCATTATTTTCAATCGGAGGTTTATGGGAATAAGGACTACAGCAGTAGCTTCTTAGCAATGCATATGTTTTAGAGAGAACATTAAACAACCCAATGTATCAAATACTCTAGTTGCATAAATGCTTAAAATATTATTCTTGAGATAAATCAGGTTTCTAGGTAGAAACCAACATTCAACCATTATGTCAGAGTAAATAATGCCAGTACCTTTTTATTCAGTTTTTGATGATTAAGTGAGAGTTTCATAAATTAGCCATTTATTTCTTCATGCATGTCTTTTATCTGTACATTTCTACAGTCGCCTTGGCAATGCTGTTTGAAATGAATGGTGAAGTACTTCAATTGCCCCATTTTCCCATGCCCTATGCTTCTTTAGATCTAATTCTCAAAGAAGTATATGCATAGGAAAAAGGAACAACGAGCCAGATCACGATCAACTCTACTTGTGGCAAGGGTAGACCTGGAATATAAACAAATAGATTAAGGAGAAAAAATAAATTATATTTGTTATACAGTGCCTTTTCCTTTGAACTATAAGACTTAAAAACTAGTGCAGGCTAGAACAGAGGTTAAACTATAAGACAACCAACATAAATGCCTAGGATTCATCAGAGAATTAACAGTATTTAGTATGTTAAAAACTCATCAGCGCAATCTCATTTTTTGAAATACATAAAAGAAAATGTAAACTTAGAAAAAATGAAGCCATCTCTGTAGAATAGACCTGAAGATGAATTACAAGTCAGTAACAATATTCTGGTTTCAGTATATTGTACTACTGCACAATATTTGAGGCTTTTTTTAAGAGCTGCGAAAATGCCTATCTGAATTGCTGAACAAATGCATAAGAGAGAGAGAGAAGAAGTTTATAAGTTAAAAAGAAATTGTAAAATCATCTCTACGAAGAGCGGTAAGACCTACCTGGTTAGCTGTCTGATGCCTGAAGTGCAGTAACTTCGTTTTCATGAGAATTTATGCCTTGCTCTAGACCTTGAAGAAGTATGAACAATACAGTGTAACTGTTTTCATGAGTGATAATCAGTCTGCCCCTTGCCAAGGTCTTTGCTGCACCTGCAGAGCGGGTGAACAAAAAGTGCTGCTTTGTAAAACTGCTGAAAACATGGAAAGCATCATTCATATGTTGGGGGAGGTAGAAATGGGAGTGCAGTGGGCAGCAGGACTGATAGGAATAATTAAAGCGGTGGCTTGAAAGTGGTGCGCTGAGAATGAGAATTTATCGCCTGTGTTTTCTTTCACATACGTCAGTGGTGTTTGGAAAATGTGAATCTGGGAGAGGACTTCTTGTTCTCAAAGCCTGTGCTGTGTTTTCTGTCTACCCCCCCTGCCTTTCCCCAGCACGCTTTTTTGAGAATCTCTATCAATGTCCTTCGCTGCAAATATGACTTTACTGGGGGAGATATCAAGGTCTGTGTGCAAGGCTTTCCTCTGCTTATCCAGGCACCAGGGAGGCTCCCTGCTGGATGCCAAGGCTGGGAAACATCTTTCACCATATTTAGTCCTATTTGCTAACAAATTCTTTAACCATTTGCTTTTAAGTTGGTGTCTTTCTTTTGGGATCTTTACTATGCTACAACACCTGATCTTCCATGTAAAGATTATCTATTTTATATATTAGAAGTCTGGTGTGATCAGCTAAAATTGTTTGGAAGTGGTTCAAATTAATTTAGAGAACTACAGTGTCACAAGTAGCCACAATACTAATTATTACATGCTGTTGTTTATTCATAAGTTTGGACACTCCTGAAATTCACTGAGTGTGCTCTTTCAGTGTCAGAAGATTTGTCAAAGTTTCTTTAATTCCTAATTTTCATTTTCTCACCTCAGGTTCAGTCTGTTCCCTCCTGTCATAATAAACAGTCACTGCATTCAGATTTGTGTACAGTGCCGTGAAATGAACTAAAACTAGGAATCTTTTTAGGATTAATATTTCCTTAGATTTTTTTTTAAAAATATACAATTTATTCCTTCAGCTTTTTCTTCAGAGAGGTTCTGTGCTTCTGGCCTGAAGCCGTCCTAGTTGTGTCCTGAAGCGAGTATTGTATGTTTTGTGATTTATAATATGCAATGTTTACTTCAGCTCTGCTGGGCTTTCTGCCTTCAGTTAGACAGTTATGTCACCTGGAAAGAGAAAACCTATCCTGCACAAAACCAAAGACTGTTCAGAGCAGTGCTGAGCACCTTCTCACATAACAGACATGCTAGAGGAATTGTCAGTTATGTTTTGGTATGTGCTCTTCTGATAAATAGAGAGGTTTGGGGTTGTTTCCCCCCCCCCTTGGGCCTAGTCTGCTTGGGGTTGTTTTCCCCCCCCCTTGGGCCTAGTCTCCTTGGGGTTGTTTTCCCCCCCCCTTGGGCCTAGTCTCCTTGGGGTTGTTTTTCCCCTCCTTGGGCCTAGTCTCTTTGGGATTTTGTTTTCCCCTTTGGCCTTGTATCTTCCCTGCCCCCCTTTTCTTCCCCTCCCCATCCCTCCCCCTGCAACTGGAGGGGAAGGAAGGGTGAGAGGCCTGCATGGCGAGGCTGTGTGAGGCGGCCCAGGCTGCTCGTTGCTAGCTGGGCACGCTGCAGGTGGAACTGAAGTACAGCGATGTTTTTTATGTCACTCTAAATAGCTGCTGCTGATGTTGCAGAACTGGTGCTGAGCCAGTAGAAATGCATAATCAAGCCTGAGAAGACAACGTTATAATGTTGACAGAGACAAATATATATCTCTCCGCTGTTAATGTTGTGCTCAGATTAATCTACGTGATATCTGTATATGACAACAGGCCAAATCACTTGCTGATAATCTGTTGTGATAGGAGCATTAGAGAGGCCTACAGAGGTCATATTAAGCTTATATATCATGAAATATATGTACATTTTCGTGACTGTTCCATCAGTTTTTCATAATCTAAGGTAATTTTCTCTCCAACACTCTAATTAATAATAAAAAAGGACTTATCTTCGCAACATAAGGAATATAACTTTCCAACTATGAGCAGATAGAGATTTGCCTCTGCTCCTTGCTACTGAGAGATGGATATGAGTTGTCTATTCATGAAGATCTAAATTTGGCATGTATATCTGTGTGTTTACAGAGCAGTAATCTCTGCTCTATAAATAGCCTGAGCCTGTAGTGACCAAAGAAGGCCAAAAAGGCAGGCTTCCACTTAAACAGAAATTTGGCTTTAACAGTCTGATAACCTAGAGTGATGGCCAGAGCATAGGACAGCAAGCACCTGTCCCCAAAATCCAAGCTATGAGTGTAAAATCTGCAACTGGGAGGAAGCCTGGAAACCCTGGGGGCATCTTAGTTCTGCTAGAGACAACTTTTGGTGTTTGAGGGCTCCTATTCAAAGCCAGAAAGTTTCATCCTTGGTTGGTCCAGCTATGCAGACCAGGGTGCCCTAGAAAGGTACTCTGAACATCCCAGCTCCTTCAGGTTTTGATACTCCAGCAGGAGCACAGATAGGATTTCACTTAAATAATGCTTAACTTTAAAGGAATTTGGGTTAGATAAGCTTTAAGTAGACAAAACATTTTAAATGCAAAAAACTGTTGGCTTTAATTAAACAGAGTTTTGCTGGGAAATTTCTGACATCAGTCCTCTTAAGACTATCTCTAAAATATGTGTGAAATGTCTGTAATTTAATCAGTGTGCTGTTAGCTTATAAACCTAATGACAACTGGTTTAATGCCAACATTTTTGTTGGCACTGCAATTCGTTTTATTATAATCTTTCAGCAGCTCTGGGACTAAATTCAGAATCCTTGCTTTGGATATTAAGAATGGTAAGAAAGAATCAACACATTTTCTCTGGTTTCACAGAGAAACCTTGGTTTCTTGCCTCTTTTGAGCCAAAAGAAAACATTAATTAACAACATTACATCTTGAGTGAGGTCTGGGCAAGATATCCCTCTAATACGTAATCATCATTCTAAGCAATGACACAGTATCCTCAAACAATTTCCAACACAAGTTTGAGCTTTAGTTTGAAACTACCTGCAATGGGGACTGGTCTTTTTTTTACTCTTCATTACCTTAGCCACTTACATCCAAGTACTTAAGGCTTACCTATTTTTGCATAAGTGGGGAATATGAATCTATGACTACCTGATATATTGGTTTCATATGAATAATAAATGGAGATATTATTTCCCAGCATATGAAAAAATACAAAGCTAGCAATTTATTAACTCCAAGAAAATCAGAAAAACCATAATTCAAAAAGTGGTTTAACTTTTGTTTTATTGTGCTTTTCTTTCCTCTTCCCTTCATCCTTATTCCTTCTTAAGAACATCACAGCTGCGGTATGCATACTGTGGGAAGGACATTAGTCTTCAGGTAGATCTTATTCAGCCTAGCTCACAGCACATACAAAGGACACCTTCCCAGCAAAATATTTTATGAACTGCTTTGCAACCTGCCCTTCCCAAAGGTTATTTGTGCATTTTAATTAGCTCAGATTTTTTTCCACATTGATTAGGCTGATTAGACAGATAGAAAGTGAAATATAGCTAAGAGGAGGATATCAAAAGAGACAAAAGCTGCTTTTAAACATGCTTAGGCATTGCTGGTGCTGCCAAGGCTCACTGTGGCGGATCAGCAACCAGCATATCTATGAAGCACACCACATAAATAAAATGGGGAGTGCTAGAACTGGCCCGATGACAGACAGAAAGTTCATCCTTCTGTGTTTTTTTTTTCAGTAGCTCATCGCTGGCATGAAGAGTATCTGATAAATACCCAACACACTGTAGACTGACACAGTTCTCCATGAAACTATTAATAGCAGTAACTATGCTAATGTATGTAATGAGCTAATTACCTGTGGTATAAACATGAAGTGCTGCATAAAGAGGGCTTTTTAATCCCAGATAATTGCAAGTTTTAATCAGCTTGCTCAAAAATGACCAGGTTTTTTGATTGCACAGGTTTGATTGTAGTCTTTGGAAATACTGTGCTAAAACGTAGTTTTCCATAATTTTAGTCAGGAAATAATTGTATTCTCTTAGAAATAACTGAAAAGATAAGACATCATCTCTTGCAGAATTTGGCCTTTCTGCAAAAACAAATCCCTTCAGTGTAGGGATCCTGCATGGTCAAACTGATTGCCAGAAAGAGCACACCCTCTGTTCATTATCTAGATCTCTTCAGCCTACTCAATTCAAGAAGGAATTTTGCAAGAGCTCACAATCACTAGAACAGAAAATAGATGCACTGAAATGCTGTTACATTTACAGAAACCTTCAGGATAATTTATTTATGAGATGAGTTGCCGCTTTTATGTACTCCTTATGTTTATCAAATTTTTGGCATTTATTCTGCCCAGTTGGGCCAGTGAAAAGCAGCCAATTAAGGTGTTCAGACATACAACTTCCAACCCCATTCAGAAGCAGAGAAGTAGGAAGAAGAATTATCCAGGGGATTTTTAGAAGCTTCTAATACATTCAGCTCAAGTAGCTAGAAAGGGGTACAGGAGATGCCTACTTGCATGGCAACTAGAGCTCGCTTGACCTTGTCACAGAGCTGGGTCCTTCCCACCAAGGTCACGGTGTCCCTCAGCAGCGATATCCTCTGCAGCCTTCCCCAAGCGGAGCAAGGGCTTTGCGGCCAAGTCCCGCTCCCCTGCGGAGAGCTGGCTGGCTGAGCAGGGCTTTCGTGGCTATTTCTGATGAACCTGCTGACACACAGATGGATGCTCTTCTGCAGGTATAAAAACTTGTCCATCATGTTGCAGTAAATGTGGGGCTGTCCCTCAACTAGGAGGCAACTCAGTGGACAAAAAAAATACCATAATTGGAGCTTGCCTCCATAGGAGAGGTTTTACCAGTTGAAGACAGTGGGTGCCTGAGCGGGGAAAGCTGTGAGTTCATTACTCTGGGAATCTCTATGTCTTTGCTCCTTGAGAAATGAGGATAGCAGAAGCAGAGGCATCTGTTTTTCTGGCCTGTTTCACCATTGCGCCTGCACACAGAGTGCCAATGATTTAGGCCTTCAAGACGTAGTTTGAATACTCTCCTACTACGGCTTTGTCCTACAGATTTAGCCATAAAGAAGCAATGATTTGGGCTTTAATGGCAGTCTTAAAACTTTTTGGTCTAACAAGCAAATATCATTTGATGTGTCCAGCAAAGTTGTTATCTCTTTATATTTATGTCAATTAAATTATGTCTGAAGCAGGGTTTAAGTGCAGTGGCATTGCTGTTAAAGATCAAAACTGATAGTGTTTTGCATGGCAATACTGTAAACCAGTGCTATTTCTACAAAAAAAAATATCAATTTTTCTATAACAGATTACATTGTTTCTTTGAAGTGTGAATTTAAACAGCTAGTGTTTATAATATGTACATCATTAATCTTCAGACTTTAATCTCTATAGTCCTATTTAACACTATGAAGCTTCAAAGGGTATGGTAGCCTTATACTGTTTATTGAGATATGAGGTAAAATACAAATGAAAGATCTGTGGAATCAAAATTATATCCATAACACTTGTTTAATCTGCATAACATATTTAATGCTAGATGTCTTAGAAAGCTACCTGTATATTTGCCTGATGAACAGTAATACGGACATATCGGAAAGGGTAAACATATTAATTGGAGCCTGCACATCTCTCCTTCTTGCTAGTGTAATCATTAAATTGATTTTTCCAGTCTGACATGTAATTGTTCCAGCGATGGAATCCTGCTTTCCACTCTCGTTCTGCTTCATCAATATTTCCTGTAAAACATGAAATGGGTTACATTAATCTAAATTTGAATCTCTTTATATGTTAATTGAAAAATAATTTTGATTATCAATGCCATTTGTTCCAAATACATTATAGGGTGGTCTTTTTGTCTCTTTTCTTAAACCTGGAATGACTGAAAATTCAGTGATTAACACTTTATCTTTAAATCGGGAAGAAAGTACTGCAAAGATATGATTCAGGAACACCGCAGGGTAATGAACGTACTTATGTATGGGCTTGTTGCTTCTGGATAATGCTTCTGTCCAAGTTCTTCATTTTAAAGCTTTTTTTAAAAAAAAGCCTCAAAATATTGGTTT
Source organism: Elanus axillaris (assembly GCA_026212715.1). Taxonomy (NCBI): domain Eukaryota; kingdom Metazoa; phylum Chordata; class Aves; order Accipitriformes; family Accipitridae; genus Elanus; species Elanus axillaris. The sequence continues at coordinate 38,796,847 of JANZLQ010000089.1, read as the reverse complement.
GGTTCAGTACGCTGTACAGTGAAACTTACATCCCCTGAAGACTACAATATGCAAACTGAGATAGGTGCTTGTAAAGATAACAGTGAAATCACAGCTTTGTTCAAGGCAACAAGGGTATTGCCATTAGTTTCAATGGATGGCCAGGATTTCACCCTACTGAGGAATAAATCCACAAGTTTAATGTGTAAGGGGAACAAGTCTGGAGAAAGATTCTGTAGAATGTGCACTATGTCAACATGAAACCATCTCCTCTTTTCTTTTTCATTCTAGCCTATAAAGAATTTGCCGACTAATCCTGTGTCCCAAGGCAATATTTATAGCCAAATTTGTTATAGACATCAGAGCAGAGGGTGAGGATGAGACTAGTAATAAAAATGTATCATTTTACAAGGTTCCCAGAGTATTTTACGGGCAGGGATTACTTCTTCCAGTCCCAAAAGGTAATTAACACGAGGGAGAAATGCAGTGACCTTGCAGGAACAACCCATACAACAACTAAAGGAAAGGTAATGTATGTAGGCTGTATCACATACTGTGGCTTATTATTTCAGATCAGTTGTAGACTTTTTCTTAAAGTTTAGAAACCATTTGTGATCTGTGGATGCATTTAATTCATTCTGGACCTAATTATCTCAGTGTCCTATATTGACATGGAATGCTTCCAAAAAAATTTGGTAACTGTGTTCATGAGATAAGTTCCATGGCTTCTTTATGCTCTTTTGGCTTTATGTTCTTCTGCTGCAGTAGAGCATAGGCCCTTTCCCTCCATAAAAACACCCTTTTCCCCTTTTTTATGATCTGTCAGCACTGCAAGTTTAACTGGTTATGTGAAAATGAAATACTTTTGTGTTTTACACATCAGTAGAGAAAATATTCTGGAAAGAGAGTTAACAGATTTGGAGATTTACTTTGGAGAAGCATCCAGTAATTTGGTTGCTTATCTGCAGTTTAGCTGAACGTTTCCAAACCTTTTTGGTCTGGAAATCCAGATGGCAATTTAATGATACTTTGAAATGAGATTTACATTACTTTTTGGTTTCAGTGAGACCAGAAATAAAACCAGATACTTTTTTCTTGGGGAGGTTCTTTACTTCTGCTTGTAGTCAAAAGGGAAATTGTGAAGAGCAAATATAGGAAAAAATACTTGAAAAAATTAGCCATGCTCGTCTCCCTCAGTTCAAAGATGTAAATAAACTTGGTTACATTGAGATCAAGAAAAGTTCAGATCATTTTTTAGTCTTTTTTTTTTTCTGCAGGCCACAATTGTCATTAACTCAAAGAGTATTTGTAAATGCTGGTAACAATAAAACCATGTTTTGATTACTAAGCTATGCAGATATGACTCGCAGAACTATGGGGAGAAGACATGCATGACATTTTACTTTCCTGACTCTAATAACTTGCCTTTGCATGTTCCTTAACTTAAAGATGTAGCCAGCGTCTCAGGTAAAGCCAAATTTTTCACATATGTCAAATAGATTGGTAATTTAGTGTATGAACCAGTGCTAGTATTATTTGGAGAAAAAAAGTCTTAACTGTATTTCTTGTCTTATTCTTGATTATGGGTATCCAGTTTTATTTATCCAGGCAAAGTCTCCACTTATGAATTAAAAAAAACCCATTCCTTCATTAATTATTCAGGTTTAGATGTGTTTGAGGTCTGCCCAAAGACTTTAGAAAAGGGAATACCTCTACCATACACACAACTTTAATTAAAAGTCACTGGTTTAGAGTATAAATTATGAGGCATTTCAGTGCTGCTTCAAGATCACAGTGAAGTGAGTCAGCTACAGAAAGCAGACAACAAGAAATTCAGAGTAGCCACCATTATGAATCTAAAAGACAAAAGGGGGAAGGAAAACACTGAAATAAGAACTTGGATTCCCATTTGTTTGCTTTTTTCAGTGATAAGATCCAAATTGAAGTCACAAGTCAACGCATCCCATTATCAGCAACATCATCAATCTCTTTGAAGCAACCACCCATGACTTAGATGAGCTGACAGCTAGAAGGCAAAAAAAAGAAGATTAGAGAATTCCACTTGACCGATAATTACAGCTCGGAGCACTGGGTTACTACAATGCACTGCAATACTATGGAAGTCAGCTAATAATATAGTGAGGTTATTTTGCTGTATGCAGTCACTTAGGCAATCCCAAACTTTACCAGTTAACCTAATGCAAAGCCCAGTGACCTTTACAAGGAGAAAAGGGGAGATTTCAGTAGCCAATGAATCGTACCTCAGTGATCAGAAAGGTGCCCAGTTTAACAGAGGAAAAAAAAAAAGTTTTTTTTTTATTTTTCAGCAGTGTCAACATAGGCAACTGGCATTTCTTTCCTTTCCACACAGGCATACAGCCCTTACATTAATGGCATTACAGCAAAGTTAAATTTATCTCCATACCATCTTTTGTTGAACTGCTAGATGTGCCAATAAAGTGCTAATCTTAAATGTATTTTTGTGGTATTAACATTAAGATTATGACAACGGCCATATAGCTGTTATGATATAGTATAATTAATAAGGGATGACAAGTTGGAATTAGTTTTTCTGTCCTCAACAGCTCATAAATGCAAGTGCCTGCAAGCATCTTGATTTTTTAGTATGATAAATGCTACAAGTTATCTATGCTGTAGATTCTCATGGGGATAGTTTCTACACAAATGTCCAGAAAGGAGAAAAGAAATAGTATCTATACTTCAGTATCTTTAATGTTCTTTAATCACACACTCTGAACATCAGTGTTTTTTCTACCCACAACACTATATTAGGTTTTGTATCCATTTTTAAGGACTTCACATTTTTAATTCTTTTTTTTTTCTTTTTTCTTTCTTCTTCCAAAAAATCAATAGAGCTCTCTGGGAGATGAAATATTGTAAGGGCTGTTATCTCTCCTGTGATCTGGGACGCAAGGTACTAGAGTAAGAACAAAATCAGGTTGTTAAGGCACATAACTCATTGCCCATAGGTGCACTGAGTACCATCTTACTTTGTCAGTAGGTGCATTGGTATTGGTGAGGTTACTTTGGACTAGTTCACATTTCTGCATGCATAATGAGTGCAGCATCTAGCTCTATGGAAATTGAAAACTAATTCTGATCATAAATTTTCTAATCGGTCACATTTTTAATAGTCTTACTACCCTGAGTATTTAGCTCTACAGAATCCAGATACTGTTTGGAGGATGATAGCAAACACAATTATTTTGGTTATTCACTGGTCAAGAGGTTGGTTGAATTTCTCTCTGTCTCCACTTTCAGAATCTTTTTTTAGGGTTGTTTTAAAGTATAATGTATTTATATTGGCTACTTGGATGTTTGATTTCTCTATAGATGATATATGATGCAGTGATATTAAATAAAATAGAAAAATATGTATTAGGCACACTAAAATAGTAATGGAACAATAAATGGAAAGGCTGACTGCTTTCAGCTTTCTATAACCAAGAGGATATAGGCATATATATATAGTTAGGGCTCTAGATGCCTTAAGGATTGTGTTAAGGAGTTAGAGTCTAACATAGAAGCTTTTATAATTAGCGTATGATTGCTCTAAAAGCTACTAAGAGTCACTTACTGTTTACTGTCCCTCTGGTGTGTTCCCTTTTTAGAAGCAGTCATCAGAAAAAGTTCTGGTGATTGTCCCAGTGCTCATGCCTTCAAATAAAATATTAAATGCTGAATGTTCCCAGCTTGTTTTGGGGTGAGTGGAAATGGAGACTATTCTTGGTGCCTTTGCAATAGGGTTGAAATCTGTGCAGAAATTGTGTCTAGTTGCAGCTGATAGTCCACGTAAGGTATATCTAAGTCTAGTTTACCTGGCTAGAGATTATTATCAAGCTAGATGCAAAACTACACATTTTGACTCATGTCTTCAGTTACACTTTTGTATATTGAAATTGAAGGGTAAGACGTGAGAAAACTTCAAAAAATCATACAAAATTATGCTTATTTCTTATTGGCTTCATCCATAACCATGATTTTTTTTGAACATATCATCTTTTGTTGCTTGGGGAAAATGAAAGATATCTAACCATAACAATGACAGGGACTAAATATTTCCCTCTCTCATATGTTTAACTGCCTCAAGGAACCTGTCTTACCCAGCCTGTTGTGGGAACAGGCTTGCTCAGATGCTGAACACGTTTGGAGCTGGCCATTACATGCTGAGAAGACCTCAAAGGGGTAGCAAGGCTTGTGCTAGCAGTGGATCAGTAACTAAACAAGTGGTTTGTTACTAAGCACGTTCATGACAAATTCTGACCACTTGGCACAATGAGAAACCTCCTTGCAATTTCTGCAAAATGAATTAGTTTGATTGTGCTTTTCAGGTTCTAACGGGTGTAATTCCACTTTGTCAATCTGAATCCTACTTGAACTATAACTTGCAATAATGATAACATAAAATTTCCTTCTTGTTCTTTGTCATCTTATATCATTAAAGCAAACTTCTTTTTCTAAGAATATTTCAATAAAAGAAAGAATAGAAAGGATAGAGCCTCAGAAAATGAGGAAATACATGTATTTATGGTATGCACTGTCCTTTGAGCATGAAAAGGAGATAGGAATGCAAAATAATATTTCAGTGAAGAGAATTATTACACTATAATGTATTATATCATGTTTGTAAGCAGAATCTTAAAGATTTCTTTGTCAGAATTGTATGAGATTGTATAGGGAACATAAATATAAACCCATAGTATTTCTGTTACAATATTTCAAGGACTGATAGATGTAGATGCATGACAAAGCAGCACTCCTTCTTGAAAGTATTCTTGTCTCATTTCTATATTAGGATCCAGGCACAAAAGTTCTTTCTTTTTTGCTAAGGATATGCTCAGGAATTTCTTTTAATTAAATTATGTAAATTTATGTTTTAAATTACTGAATATGGCACAGTGATGTATTTATGTCTCCTGGCAGATCCAGAGTGTTGCTTTGTCATCCCTCACACCACAGGACCATGCAAAGCAACTCTGCTGTCCTGCCAAGATATGTTGAACTATGTCTGGTGATGTGCTCTCTTCTGCTCCACCACAGAGCCTTTGGCTATGCACAGTCCAATTGCAAGATGCACGTCACTCAGTGGGGGTTCATAGCCAGGTTAAAGCAATACGTAAAATAGTTCAGCTCTTCTGGCTCAGCATAAAGGACTTGTCAGAACATGAGAAACCTCCCTAAAATCTATCCATAATTTGGTATGCTATGATTTTAAAAACAGAGTATGCTTTATAAATTATTCTTTTTACCTACTGATTTTTTTTCTTGTCTTGATTTAATTGAAAAACATCTAATGAATTGAGAGGGGATGAAAGTTGAGCCATAATGCACTTATAGGCTCAAATGAGGAAGGAATAAATTATTTCAGAATCATCTGTGCATGATGAAAGTTTATATATTTTTAAGACTAACATTCAAACTGAATCTTACAGAAAGCTTGTAAATTACTAATTAACATTTAAAAAGTGTATCTTATTTTTGAAATGTGACTTTCCCCCCCGAAACTGTGGAATGCTGTTCCAGAGCTGCAAAGTCACTTTATAATACCAATTCCTTTCAAGTTCCAGAAGCACAGAGGCTTGGTCTGTTTGGTGGGCTTTGCAAAAACCGTGGCATCAGGCTTCTAAAGAAAATCGGAGTCCTTTGTGTTCAACTGAGCCTGCCCTACTTTTCTAGGTAGTGAAATCTCATAAACTTATTGTATACATGGTCAGGCACAAATCAATTCTATTTTGCATAGGCAAATCCTGAAGTCTCTGGCTTTTCATCAATGACTGACACTCTAGAGATAAAACAGAAGGTGCTCTCCTGTGAGACGTAGAACAGAATCTCCTCTCGACAGCAGCGACGCACTTACTATCCCCTGTGGATTAGTTGCATGATAATAGAATCCCATAGATAATATAATCCCAATATAACATCCCACAATGCACCTTAGATACATAAAGTTTCGACAGAACATCTAAAGCCTCCAGAAACCCCAGTGCAAGCTTCCTCTTTGGCAATATCTTTCCTGCTCTCTCCGGTTCCCCAGGAACACAGAGCCAGGCAGTGCCAAGACCCTCTCGGGGAGTAGCTTGAGAGCAGAGGTTTGCAGCGCTCTAAAATGTCTTGCTTTGTGGCTGCATCCACGCTTTGGGGCAGAGAAGCTCCGTGTCACATAAATCTTGGGCCTTGGCCTGTCCCCGGGTTTTGTCCTCGTACGTAACAGGGTGCTACAGGGTGGTGAGCCCATGGCCAGAGGTATGGGACACGTTACAGGGTACAGCCTCGCCGCAGCATGGACGGGCTCGTCCAACATCTGAACGTCTCATGGAAATTCAAAGAAGAATGCAAGATAAATGGAAAGATTTAAACTCAAGTATTATGTTAATATCAAGGAAATGATCCTTGTAGAAAAGTTACATAAAAGCCTCTCTGAAAGCATTTTTTACCTGTAATTTCCACGACTTTGGGAAAAAAACCATTCCAGAATCGACACTGCTGAGCACGTAATTTTGTCAGTATCTCTGAAGTGTTGGTATTTAATGTCAAATATTTTTGTTCAGTATTAGTAAAGACTGGCCATCTTGTTCCATTAATCAGGGTCCCATTTGGAGTTCTAAAAGAGAAAAGAAACATTTCATTTGGAATAAGAAATTACCTCAGCACATCGATAAAGCATTGGTGTTTTTTTTTTGTTTTGCTTTGTTTTATTTAACGGTTATTTCAGCTTAAGCATGTTAGTTTGGAATTACTGAAGTCTACCTTTGTAAGTAACAGGGGAAAAAAAGGAAGGTAAATTTGATTTAACTTCATCTGAAAAAAAAATACTATTTATATTCCTCTTTTTGGGGTGTTCTGGGTTCACCTAAGAGAAAATGTTAATAAACAACCACACACAAACTACACTTGCTGAATTTGGAGATTCTCACAGCTGTAAATTATTATGGATTACGTAAGAACAAACCAATCAGTTTGGGAGGTTATGGTTTATGTTTTAGTTTGAATTTTGCTGATCTTTTCACATAGACAAATAGACTGGACTAAATAGCTCTGATAAAAATGCAATTGAAGGTACAAATAATGTCTAAACTTTGGTGGAGAGCTGTATTGGGAGAGGCAACAATTCTTCCTCATTGGGAAGGAACCATTCCTCCCTGAAGTGCGTTGAGCCCTGCTAGCAGAGTGCCAAGCAGGAACCATCTCACATCTTTTGGAAACTGGGAAGAGGTACAGACTGCTTGGCTCTTTATAAAACAAGCTCTGCAGGTTAAACGATCACAGCTGTTCGTATTAAAATAGTAGCGGTAAATATTTATCATACAACAGAATTCATAAGGTTCTAAGGCATCCAGGTTTTTGCCTCTGAAAAGGACAATAGGTTGTATCTATATGACTCGAGAAAAAAATTGGTTTAAGTGTGTAGAAGACCAACAAAATGGGGAGCATTGCATTAAGGAACAAATGAAATGGAATATGATTTTCAGAAAATGAAGTAGATTTATACTTTAAACAGTCACAAATCACCATTAGCTCAGAAGAGGTTAAGCATACAAGATAAACATCTTATTGCAGTGCAAGCAGGAGGACTTGTTTTCTGTTCTAGAAGCTGATATCAAGGAATTTGGTGTTTAGGGGCAGAACAACAGTATTTGATGATATTTGGCGTGATAAATGAAGAACACTATTAGCTAACTTAATTTGGTTATCTCTACTTTTCACCAGGACTATTCCCAGAAGGCAGCGGTTAGAGAGGAGTCTGGGGTATGTGGAGCCCACCTGAGTTCTGCTTGCCAAGAGTGGGAACGAGGTACCGGGTGTAGGTGGGAGCAGTCAGAGCAGAAGATTCAGCTGCTGAAATAATATTGATATCTCTTAGTTCATTCAGAATGAATCAAGTTTTTGGCCCATGTTTTAGGATTCTGGAGTCTTTGGCATCGGCTGCCTACAGAAATGATGTTAGCGTAAGAGATTCAGCATGTCATTTCCTGAATTGCTCACTTCTTTACTAATTTTTCTTTACTAATTCAGCTCTGATTAACCTATGGCACCCTCTTTAACTGCACGTTTATTTGTGGCTCATGAGAATGACGACTTAAGCAGAGCTGACTTGCACTTCAGTTCAAGATCAGAACGCTAATGGTGCTGTCAGTATTCATTTAACAGCTTTTATGCTATGAAATAAATCATGACATTCCACATTATAATTTACAGGTGGGGGGGATTACACAATGGCTACAGATGTATTTTACTAAAAATGATTGAAAGCACTGTTAGACCAACACAGCGATTTGAAATACACAAACCTGCTGATTATGACATTCTCTCTGCATTTCTAGGAAGCTTACTGTTCAAAGAAATGACCAGTAATTTCCTTCTTAGCTCTATTATTGAAATTTTCCCATCTTAAAAAGTAGCTCCCAGTTACAGCAAAACAGAGAGATTATAGGAATATAACTTTTAACTGGGAAGAACAAGTTATAAATATAACCTCATTGTTCTGTCACAATTACTGTTCATTCCTTCTTGCTAATAACTTCATGACGAGAATCGCAGTGCCCAGAATAAGCTGTGAAATTCCCTGTTCTTTGCACCAAACTCAAAGTTCAATAACATTCATACAGAAAATTGAAAGTATTGTGAGAATATCTTTACTGAACAGAAAGAAATCCAATACACTGCACAACCTTGTCTCTGTCCCTCTATGTTTGGATGAACAATCTTTGCTGACAGATTATAGGAACTTGCTTCTACTGAAACAAAGCTCAAAATTTCCATGGAAACCTCCATCCTATCATCTTTTATCAGGTCCTCAAACGTCTGCTCTCTCTTCTTTTAATACTACTCAGTCGTGTCTTCAGCACACTCCAGTTTTGCCCAGTGCTGTCAGTGGGGCCAAAGGGGTGGCCTGGAAGGGCTTGGGCCACACATCTTCGGGATGGACCTTCATCTTGTGCATCTACCTTGTCAAACTCTAATCGCCCTTCTTGGACCTCTCTCCATTCTATAAGCTCTAGTCAGGGGAGACCTTCATTTCGTTTGAAGAAAACATGAGCTGCTTCACTGAATGTTTTAGAAAGAAGCTAGCTCCTTTTCTACATACTTTTAAATGTTTGCAGGAGCAAGTCCTGTGGCGATTAAGAAATGCAATTATTTGAATTGCTCCCAGAGGAGAAATGGGGGGGGGGGACACGACACAAACCAAAAAATGAAACAAACCACCTGTGTTTAAATTTTGGTGTAAACAGAATTTTATTTCATTATTTCAGCTATTTTTTTTTAATTTGCATATGCCCTGTAGTTATAGGCTGGACTCTTGCTACTCCCTGATAGCGGTACAGCAACTCATTTATAGTTAATTATTTCATTAAGATATGTCTTTAAGGCAGCCAAACTTATTTTCTCATTAACTCAAAACGAGAGTATCTTTGTGGGCTCAGTCTCCAGTAAAGGTGCTCTCATGTTCTACCTTTATACATAGGCGTGCTCTCCCTGAAGTTCATGAGCCTTATTTAACCTTGTGCTCGGTGGAAGTTGCTTGGTATTACTCATTGTTACTAAGATCAGGTTCTTGCCCTTTGGGTATTCTATGTCCATAACTGTCAATAACATTTAATTCTCAAGTCTCATTTATAGTAAGTATACTAGATTTGACATAGGACTGAAGAGGGTTTTGGAGGAGCTTATTCACTGATCATTTCTGTATATTCAACGTTCATCTTCAACAACTTTAGAAAGTTAATTTGGTTCAGATGGAAAATGCAACAACCTGAACACAGTTCTGTTACTCATAATAGACATATGTACATTACCATTCTCATTAATATGATCGATATAGCCTGAAATACCATACTAGTTCACTGCATATTTATTAATATTCACATAGCATTACATTTAGAGATAGTTTATCATACAGATACACAAAAAAATGTCATCCATCTTCTATCTGTTTTTTGTGGTAAGCATTCATGATATAAAGTACCTGTAAAATATTAACTTTATTTTTGTGAGTGAGCTTTGAATAGTTTTCATTCTGCTGTGGTATCACCATTTAACGGGGGGGTTCTTTTGTACCGTTAAGTTATATTTTGATATAGTCCACAAAGAAAAACTTTCTCTATGTCTTCTGAGAATGGTTTTAAGCATCATTTGCTTTCCTAATGAGTGTTGTAAACACTGACTGTACCACATGCCAGCTTAGATTGTCCCGAGCTGTCACTATATTCCTATGTAGCTGCTCTATTTGAAAATGGATCAGGTTAACATGTTGTGTGTTTCTCTAGAGGAAAAGAAAAACAAAAGCCACATCATTTTAGCTGTCTAACACAGATGGATTGTACCAACCCAAACTCACTAAGAGTTTCACAGGCTGAAACGCAGTTTTACCTTCAGTCCCTGGTAGCCCCTTCCTCCAGACAGACAAACATTTGTTCTGCCGGCTTGAAGCTGTTCATAGCGATACTGCTCCCTGAGAGGAAGCATACACTAATTCCACCTGAGCAGTGTGTTATTGCTCTTAATTGTCTCTTTAGTTGCAGCTGGCTTCCCTCCGACCTGCTCCGAGAATTGCTCAGCAAGCTCGTTTGCCTACAGCTCACCCCGTAGAGGGTTTCCCGTCGCTCCCTGTTGTGCGGAGCAGCGGGAAGGTGGGCTCTCCGTGCACAGCCTTCCTCCCTCCTGCGCTCATCAGGGCAGCAGCAACCCCAGCAGTCACAGACACTAAGGACGCAGTAAGGCAGTTTCTGCCGCGGTGCCTTCTGCAGGTTATCACCAGACTGGCATTCTGCCGGCATGGGTCTCGTTAGCCGAACGGGTTGCCCACTGAGATTAATGAAAAGTTATGGCAATGCCACTGCACCCTCTGCTTCCCCTGTGCAGTACGAATTGAAATGAAATGGAGATCTGTTCCTTCTCGGCGCGACTTTATTGACTTCACCCGGGGTTGTAACCGTTGATGCTCATTTTCAATTTGGCCCTCTTTTCCTTTAAACAGCTGGTTTAAAGGGAGGAGGGAGTGAATGTGAATCATTTTTATGAGCTTTCCTGATTCCTTGTAGCTGACAGGCAGTACTGGCAATCAGCTGTTTTTCATGGGATGGCATTTTACAGTGTGTTACCATGGGCACAAGATAAGGAGAGAGGGAACGGCCTCAGAGCGAAGGCACCAGCAACAATAACCCGTCTCTTGCACATTTTCTACAGTTGCATTACAAAGCCTTTAAGAATTATGGAAATAGTCAGCTCGGCATCAAATAAGAAGCATGCTGTAAACGTTTCACCCCAGGGGTAGCTCTGGCAGCGAGGGACGGCTCTGCCTGCGTCTACACTGCAATCAGAGGGAGCTGCTGAAGCTCAAGCAGTTGTAGCCGAGGTGGTTTCGGAGCAGCCACGCGAAGGCTACCAGCAGCAGCCCGGCACCGGTATAAACCTGATAGGAGTGAATGTAATTATTAGCTTGCTTTGAGTTTGGGATTGTAGAAATACACAAAGAACTGCTTTTTCTGTGGCATTGTAAATTTTGGTTGTGTTGTCTCCTGTATATGTTTTTTGCCAGGTGAAAGGGAGTGAGGTAGCATAGGGCAGAGAAATCCAAGGTTCAGGAAAAAGGAACAAAAGGATGAGAAGACATCAACTGGGCTATAGTGTCAACAGTTGATCTTGGCGAATAAGGGGTCGGAAGCAGAGTTATGTGGTTTGCAACAGAAACAAAGATGCCAAATGATCAACCGATAGCACAGACTAAGCTGTCACTTCACCACAAGTAAACATGCCTGCTTGCTTTAATGAAGCCACAGGTAGATTTAAAAAATGATGGGATAGTAAAGGCTCCTGAATAACATCATCATGTGACGGGTCCCCATCAAAGATCTGGCCTCCTCCAAGGGATGGGCTATGCCAGACTTCTGTGCTTCTTTCTACAGTACAGCCGAAGTCTGAGCCCTTCCTGCTGACGCTCAACCTGTGAGCGATCCCGTTGACTTCAGAGGAGGCACAACAGGGATAACGTATGTTTTGAGGAAAGGCCACAAGATTTGTATCTTAAAAATTCATCTCAATTTTACAATTGCTTTATTAGTGGTTGTGTCATGCAGAACATCATTAATCATGCTGGCACCGAACAACATGCCCGATCAAAATATATTTATTTATCTAATCCAAATGGATGAACTTTTCCTTCCCCCCCCCCACTCTGGAAGAAAACATTTTGTTGTTTTCCTTCTTTTCCACTTGGACAGAAGGGCACTCCTAATTAGTGGGAGAGCTGATGAGGAGCATCCGCCCTCCGGAGCACCGCTCGCTGCAGAGGGCTGGGAAGTGTTTGCGGCATTAGTCAGGCAAACTTATCCAGATGTCTCACATAATTTCTAAAGGCCATGATGCATGATATTTATACCTATGTTCATTTTCTCGTCACAACACAACAACTGCCAGGTTAATATCAATTTTGGGCGGTGGCATGGTCCCCAGGGGGATGATGGTGTGGTGACAGTGCATGTTTGTGTAAGGCTTTGCTTGGATGGTACAACTGGGAGCTTAACAGATACTTTCCAGCCCAGTCGTATTAAAAAGAAGAACAGATTTTACTGTTAACTACTGGTTGACTCTTCTCAAACCCTCAAACAATTTGGCTTAATGCCAGTTTCTTTATACCAGGCTATTAGTTTCAGATGACTCACTGTTAAGTAAACACCGGAGAGGGCTGTGAGGTTGAAGACTCACAGTCCTTAACCTGAGGAGCAGTCCTAGCTATTGGAACAACGAAAATGAACCTGTTCTGGAAACTTTCCTTAGGAAAGTTAGCAAGGGAAAGAATGAAGAAATGCCTGTAAAAAAAAAACTTGTTAGCTGTAAAAACATCCCCAGAAGCTCTAATTACTGTATAAGTTTTCCATTCAGAGACTGAGCGCTGTATAAATCTGACAGGCTCTTGCTGCATAGATTGCATCTGATGCAATATCACCATCACCTGGGTCCACCTATGTAAGAATGTAGTGTAAAGAATTTATTTATTTAAACTCAGACAGTTATTCAGAACATTTTTCCAAGTCAACTAATTGTTTACCACCTATAAAATGATTTGATGTACTTCCTGGATAAAATCTTTACGTTATGCCAAAATGCTTTACATTAAACTGTACACTCTGAGGTTTTTTGTTATTAGAAACTGCAAAAGCAAAGACAGGATGACAGGGGCACTTTTCTGTCCATTATCCAAGGTTTGTGAGTTGGCCCATTTGGAATAACAAGCAGGGGGAAGTGCCACCCCTAAATAAGTGAATTGGAAAGCTGACACTCTATCACTTCACAAATACATATATTACTTTTGCTGTCACTACTGCTACCAGTTGGTGCTCTTTATACGTGACACTGCATAACAAGTTACCTTGCTAGTTTTTATTTAATTGACAGATCTCTTCAGAGTATTCCTTAATATCAGCTGATCACTATCCATCAATATCTATTGAACTGATCGACCCTCTGTACAAATGCACTGCCACACTTAATATTTTATTTTCAAATATTCTCTTAAGGTTTTCATCTTAGACTAATGGGAAAGACGGCAGCTATCTAATCTGTTAGCTGAAAAGGGTGAGTGGTGCCATTTATAATAACCAAGCTCTAAAAACTGCCATACTGGAAGGTGACAACTCAGACAGGGGTGTTGTCAGCCTGTGCAATACTGGGTGACTGGAAAGCACCCAAGATTATCTGTTTCACGCACTAAGCTCCCTTGCAGCCTCGCGGCATCAGCATTCTCGAGGTTATCAGGCCTGTGCTCCTGTGGCACTATGAAGAACCGGGGAACTTAGGAAAAAAAATAATGGTTGTGGTTGAACACATTGTTTTATTTATTAGAATTCAATTCTCACAAGAAAATAGTAAGCAGTTTCTGAAAATCTGTAGTAATTAAACGTTTCTCATTTATTTGTCCTTTAATAAGATGCAAAAGTCGTTGGTTCTGATTCTGTGACGTTTGAGCCTTACTCGGATTCCCACTGTAATGAAGGAAAGGACTCGTATGATTGTGTACTACAAGTCTGAGAGAGGTTGCAGATTTGTATCCTTCAAATCACTTAAGCAGCTGTTTATGGGAAGTTCATGGTATTCTGTTGTGCTCAGTTCTCACTCACAGATCATACATGTGATTTCATAATCTAGTGACTCTAAAGTGCCCCTGAGCCACAGCAAAAGGAAACTACTTTGCAAGACATATCGTAGGTAAATATTATTTCTTCTGCTGATCCTTGAAGAAACCTGTAGGATCCAGCTGGCATACTTTTTAACTAACAGAAATTGGAGAAGGACCTTTGCAGCTAGGCTTTCTTACACCTTCACAGGCTAAATATAGCTCAGGATATTCCTTCCAGATTCCAGCTTGGTGACAGCAATTGCGTGTTTAAATGTCTTAAACTATAAACTATCGTGGTATGCACTATTACAACCGATATCAGTTTCAGGAAATGAAGCAACAAGCTGTTGCTTCTTTTTTGGTCTTATTGTGCTCTGCTTAAAACAGCCTCATGATTCTCGCTTGTGCATGTTTTGGTACTTACTTGGGATTTCCTGCTATATATAAGGTATTGACAAGGTAGATCTTAAGGTATTGGCCATAAATAATAGAGTATTTGAGAAATTTAGATCCAGGATGTTCCGCCTTAGCTCTTTCGGCATGCTTGCAATGCGTTTAGGAGCTCAGTGCCTCAAATCCCTGGCTCCTGGATTGGAGGCTGCTCTGGTATCAGGAGTAATAATGAGCCAGGTCAGCCGAGCCCGAGCTAATGAGCCCTTCAGACCCTGGCTGTGTATTTCTAACCTCCCGGGCCCACGCTGGCTCTCCTGCACGTAGGTCTCTTCTACTGTGAAAATGTTCCAGCAAAGCTTGATGCTATTTCAGGAACCTCTGCCCCAAACTCCACTATCTTTATAGGATATGAGGAGATGTGATTATCATACAAGGTCTGGAACAGCAGTCCCACCATTCTAAGAGTCACTAGCACTAGAGACTTGAAAGCGAGTTAAAATCTCCTTTCCTGAGCAACTGGTAAAGTTAAACATGACCAAACCTTTTTCTAAATTTAGCTCTAATTAATAAAGAAGATCCACATTGATTAAAATGAGAACAGCGTTGTCCCAATATCCTCTGGGTTCCTCTGACTGAGGACTATCGGACCTGTGTCTCCTGTCCTCTCAGCAACTCTATACTAAAGTCTTAAAGTCCTGACAGTCACAGATCCCTCAGTTTCGCAGATGGTACGTCCCAAATCCATGCATGGTCTGCGCAATTTTGAAGAGAGCGTAAAGAAGAGCCTGAGACCATGCTGAATCTCACAGCTTTCTCATTACAGACCATTATTTCTAGCCTTAGAAAAGAAAGCAGGCCCAGAAAATGGAAAGAGCCTGCGATGGTGGAGGCTGCCACAGTGGGAAGAGTGATTGGCAAGAGGAAAAGAAAAAAAACCCAACCCAAACAACCCCAAACTAGTGAATAATCTTTAGCTTAATGGTATGACTTCAAGAAGAGAAAAGATTTGAAGTTAAATTGAGTTCAGGGAAATGGCTGACATTTTGACATTAATCTAGAGATAATTTTAAACCACCAAAAATATGTTTTATCCTGTCTTGTTTTAAGAAATACTTATCACTCAGTGTGATGCTCACAGTCACTCTAAGCTGAATGTACCAAGTGTCTAATATAACATACCTACAGCATATCGTTGTAGTCATTTACATGTTTGGATTATGTGTTGTGATAAAGCAGTAACGAATATTCAAAAAGATTACATTCCTTCTGTTTAACGTGCCTTGCATCTGATGCGTTATTTTGCGTGGTGTTTGAAGACCAGTCCAGCACTTTTTGAGGTGAATCACATTACTAATTAGGGGCTGATCCAAACCCAAACAAATGGAACAGATTGACTGACTTCAAAAGCTTTGGATTGGGTCCTAGCTGGACAAATACCTGTAGCTGTTTACAAAAGAAGCTTCTCCCCTGTGGACAGCATTCACAATGATGATTTCACACCTTCTCCAGGACTCCAGGTTCTGGTGTGAATATTCACAGTTTATATTTACTTCACTTTTGAATAGACATGAGAGAGGCAACACTATGGCTTAATCCTTCTTCATTCTAAAGGAACATTTTTTGATTTTTTTTTTTATTCTAATGTTCCTGTAAAGTGTTTTGTAAGATCCTTATGCCCTTTTGTATGGCATCAATTTTAGCTTTCAAGGACCACTTTTCAAAGCTGTTATTTTTTTTACACTCTTGGCTGTAGCAAGAAATCAAATGAAACTATAGTTTTTAGTCTTACTTGTAGAGGTTGAAGAGGGCTATTTGGAAATGGAAGAAGGTGCTGAACTCTATTGAGACCTTGGAGGAGGAAGTAACTTCCATAGAAGGTAAGTAAAAGAGTAAGTAGACAGGCAGGCACATGGCACTTGCCCTTTTACTCATCCTCTGAAACTGTCTTATCTCCTGTACAACCTCGCTTCTCCTTCTCATGACCTGGAAAAACACAAACTTACATAGTAGCTTAAGCAGAATTGCTCCCTGGGACAAACCTAAAGAGAGTGTGTAAAGGGAGAGAAAAATGTTTTCATTGCCATGGAACTATTAGTACCGTGTTTTAAATTCTCAGTGGCTTTGGTAAAATTTGTCAGCCCAGTTGGTTGTGAGAAAGAGTGAATACTGTACTCATGTTTATATGACTGCTGTTTCCATCTCTTGCTTTCTCTTCCATTAATAGAGTTCATCCCCGACACTCAGAAATTGTTAGATAAATGGATTCAATGCTTTCCTTATCTCTAGAGACCAAATTTTCAATACAGACTGTGTAGTAGATACTATGCTAGGATAGAGTATTTAAGAATTGTTTTCAATTGTAGCTGCCCTAATCATGATTTCTTTTCAAGATGGATGCTCTACATAGCCCTGCACAAAATAAAATCACCTAAATTCATTGTGTCCTGATGGACTTCATCATAGTAGCATTTTTCTTGATATTTTCCATTACTGCCACTGTTTTATTTCTGTGAATGATAGGAAGAGCATGAGTCACAAACTTCAACTACCAGGTAATCTAGGTCAATTTGAGCAGTCCTATAAATGAAACCATTAGGTAGCTTTCAGTAGCGTGTATATGTGTTATTACTTCATCTGAAACCACTGATACTTCATTATGGGAAATGTAAATGAGAAGCTATAGTGTTCATAACCCCCCCAAATATATTTTAAAATAAATAATAACAACAACAAAAAGATTCTTTTCTGATCTCTGTTATAAATTCATTGTAGGTTTGACATTTACAAGTGGAAACTACATGTTACTTCCTTTGATAAACACATTCAAATATGTCCCAGCATTATAACATCCTCTGAGTCTGATTTGTACTACACCAAGAGGGAGATCTCCAAATACCAACATTTGGACTAAAAGTCATGAAAGGCATGCTCTCAAGAAGAAATAGTATGTAAAGAGGGGAGGACATCTGAGCCTATTCAAAGTCCTTCTCTTTCAAAACTAAGAGGGCTTTTGTGGAAATTATAGTACGCAGACTACTTCATAACTAGGAAAAAAACAACTGTTAAACCTCTAAGCATATCCAGTTGCATAGAAAATTCACTTGGAGGCTACTTCTTGAGAACACCATGGTCAATAACATTCATGAGAGGCAGATATTTAAAACTTCATTAGGTAAAATAAACCCCACAGTATTTGAACAGCAGTTCCAATAGAAGAAGGCTCTCTCTGGTGTACATTTGAGGCATCACTCTAGAGTTTGTATTTTATGAAATCAGGAAGTTGTCTTAGTTCCCTCAAGGAAAGGTAGAGAACACAGATGGTGGCCAGAGATATCTGAGAAAGCAGACGATGGCAGCTTTTAATTTTACATCTGCGCTGGCATATAATTGTGTAACATCACTAACTGTAAGCATGAAATGCCTGATTTCTACTTATGCAGCTTCTACATTTATGGGGACAGAATCTCACATATTCTGTGACTAAATTGCTAACTACATTTACCCACAACTGACTTCTCTTGCAGTTGATTGAAAAAAAATTAAACACCATATTGAGCTACCTTCAAAAATATGGTGTTAGGTAACCTCTGCTGCTCCTCATTTCCTCTTTTCTCCCCTTTGCCACTTCCCTGAAACAAGCCAATCTCTTGCACTGGGGAGTAAATTAAAATGCGTACCGAAAGGTTTCCGTTCCTCGTGTGAAATTTCTCAGTAGGACTTCAGATTAGTGTTCCAGAACCACCTGGAAAAATGGGGTTTGCAGACCTTTTAAACTTCAATTTCTGCCTTTTGATGATGAAACAAGGACTAAGCTGCAGAAAAGCAGCACGGAAGAAGAGTGCCCCTAAAAAGAGGATTAACTGTGAGTGAACACTAAGTAGAATTTCACAGTGACTTTTGCAACCGTGTGTTTGCGTGCCTGCAAAAGTTATGATACAGGGAAAGGAACCCCAATCCTAGATTGTCTCTGAAGTCTATTGCTCTTATACGTGAACCTGCCTTACTTCATGCGCGCATTTCCTTCATTTCACTGCTCACAGACTCTTTCACTCCCCAAAATGGTTAGCGAGTGTGTCAGGCATTTTCTTCTTTTATCTTTCCATTTCTTTTTGCTATTTCTCTCTTCTTTATGTCTTTTCTTGTTCACCTAGCCTCTTGCATCAGTTAGCATTTCCCTGTCTTTTTTTCCCATCTTTCTCACTCATGTACTTTCCGTCAAACCCTAGGCTATTTCCATCCAGGCTTCTTATTCCCACGCCCAAATTTGAGGTAGCAATCATACCATGATTTTATTTCAATTCTTGGAGCAGTTGTGTTTCTTTATTTTTCTGCTTTCCCCAAAATGTAGTAGTGTAGGCTCTTTGCTGGGTTCTTGGCACAGCAGGGAACTGTGCCCGGTACAGGCTCTGTCACGAGAATAGGTAAAGCCACGTGCCAGATATTTCCCTCTCTTCTTTTACAGGGTCAGCCAAAGGCAGCATAGCTCTACAAAAACCTGCCTCAAAGAGAGCCACTTCACCATTTCTTTTCTCGTGCCTGTACGTGGATGATCGTGTGTCTCTCTCCAAGGGCAGACACAGGGAGTTCACCTTGCTCGGTCCCAGGACAGTGCGTTATTGCTGGCAGTTTTAATCCTGCAGCCTTTGACAACTGTATTAGAGCTTTCCCTTTTCTAGAAAGCATTGCCAGTGTTATATTCAAGGTAAAACTTTGCACTATAGTTAGGTTTTAGTTTTATGCCTCACTCAATTAATCCTACAATATTTAGACATTTCCTTAATAGATGTTCTCATCTCGTGTTTGAAAATAATAGTTTGACTCATCTGTTGTAGAGAATAAAAGCTGTATGGATGGAATTGCATTTGCTGTGCTTATGGAAAGTAACAAGACTTCTTCTTGTAATTTTGCAATAGTTGTAATAATGTTAAACCAATCTAAACAATTTGTATCCCAGACCTATTTTCAAAAGATGACTGAATCAAATACTCCTGGTTTCGATTTTGAAATTCAATGACAGCTTATCAGCTTGCCAGCCAGAAGGAGATGACTGCCAAAGGCGCGTCTCTAGTTACTGATTTTTTCCGTGATGCACTATTTCCAAGTAGATTACTAAAAAGATGTTTCCATTACTGCTTCTGAATATAACAATATGTATGGACCCTGGAAAGATGACGAGTCATTTTCAAGAACCTAAAAACCAGAAGTAAAGGTGGAGAAATAAGAGTAAGTTTCCTAAAATTTGACCTTATTTTTTTCATGGCTATGATTTCCACAATATTTTTCAGGGCTCAGAGGCGATTCCAGTGAAGGACAGTAAGTGTGAGAATGCGTGTGCCCTTTTGGGTCAAAATTAGAGCTTTGTTCTTCTCCTAACATGG
The DNA here is from genome assembly GCA_026212715.1 of Elanus axillaris. Classification (NCBI taxonomy): domain Eukaryota; kingdom Metazoa; phylum Chordata; class Aves; order Accipitriformes; family Accipitridae; genus Elanus; species Elanus axillaris. The sequence continues at coordinate 38,776,963 of JANZLQ010000089.1, read as the reverse complement.
GAAGGGAAGACTTTCCTTTCCATATATGTTTTTGTATTTTTAGAAACTTCTCATGCTTCATTTATACTCCTTCAGTTTTTACCTCACACCCAGAAATCTTCTGTTCTGAATTCTTGACCTGATCCAGTCAAACCACTAGTTAAGATGACAAATGACTTATTCCAGACAAATGTGAGGTGCCAGAAGCGGCAGCCTCGGGGAAAGCCTCCCTCGGTCCCGCTGCGCGACAGCTCCGGTGTGTCTGAAGACCCTGCGGGGACCAGCACCGCGTCTCGGCTGGGTGGCTCCAACCAGGCACCTGCCTCTCTCCCTGCGAACGTGGGCTCATCTCGGGAAGAAATACAACCCACAGGAAATTTCTTACCATGAAATGGCTTAGTGGTATGTAAAGCTTCCTAGTTTCTGAAGATTTAAAAAATTAAAAGTGGTTGGAGTTTTTTATTTTCTTTTTTTTTCCCCCGGTACATTCATTCCTCTCCATACATAGAGTATATAGGTCCCCAGTTCAATCTGCTGTCTGGACTCTATATGAGGCTGTTGTTTTTGTTCTCACAGTTCTGAAACGACTCTCTATAAACATGTTGTGATAAGTTGGTAACAAAAGCACTGAAATTTATTATATGTCTACCAGTGGAACATCAGGGAAAGGCAATAATAACCAGGCAAAGTGCTTCAGAGCTTTAGTGGGACAATCAAAGCCTCACAAATTCCCCTAAAACATAGGAGGAAATATTTCAAAGACTTCACTTTATAGAAAAAGCTGCAAAGATTTGTTTCAGCGGTTGTAAAACTGGCAGCGAGACAAGTTTTGCCAGTTTCCTTTTATCCGAAACATTTTTCACAAAGCCTTAAAAATATTATCTTTGTATGTTCCACTGCATTCTTGTTTGAGTTTTCATCTCATCTGATTTGTCTGTCTCCTTGTCACTTTACGTCACTCATGTCTAAAGAATACAGTTACCAAATCTGATGAATAAAGTAATGCAAAAGGCATAACCTAGCAACCACTTATTTGGGATGCCATATATTTTTTCACGATAAATATAACTTCCTCTTACTAGAGTTAGCAGAGCATTCTGCTGCTTATGATTGATAGTACCTGTTAGTGACACTTGCTTACTTTCAAAAGCTTTCTGAAGAATAACAGAAGTGCAGCAGAGAAATGAATTTTAAAAGTGTTTAGAAAGAGAAGTTTAAATTCTTCCACCATGGAGATCACTTAAAGTGTGCCGGAAAGCATTCAGGAGAAGGCCACTGAAAACTAACTTAATATTGTTAAAATGAAATTTACCTATACACAAACATAACCATACTGAGGCTGATCCAGCCCCTTCCATATGATACCACACCTTGGTTTTCTGCTGAATGCAGTTTGGCCACTTCTCTTTGCCTGCCTAATTTTTAAGATGTCTGGCATTTTATTAAATGATTTTAAGGCTACTAATTGATATTCAGCTGTTGATATTCTTAAATACAAGAATCAACTGAGAGACCCTGGATCAGAGTAAATGGAAGAATTCTAAATCAAAATACAAATCGAAGAGATTGATTTCAGTATCTGTTCTTTCCTATAACCCAAATATTTTATAATACTTGATTTGTTCAGACAGCACCGGTAATAACCTTTTTTCTTCCCTGGCTGGTAGAGCAGAGACTTTGGAGGGTGTGATGGCAATGTTGTTCTTTCAAGGCTCAAATACATGCAAAAAGAAAGTATTTTATGGAATTATGCTAATAGCACTAGGAAAGGCTGGGATACCTGGTAAACCTTATTTGATACAGAAAGTTCAGTCATTAAAAATTGTAGTGATAATGACACAGCAGAGGAGTTCAGGTGATGGAAGAGGAATTGCTGCACCCGGAAGCTATTGCCTTCCAATCCCAGGAATTTATTGGCAGTTTAGTAATAGTTGCCTTTCTCCGCACCTTAACGGACATCAGTATCCACCTCGAGACTGACTTCACACTGTTCAACCAGGACATTCCTACCTATCCACTTTCTCCCTCAGTGCATTGAATCCAAGTTGAACGTGAAGAGGTCATTGGAAGATACAACTGTTCAGCTGCCAGTAGGCTTCAGCTACACTGGGAAGACTGGGAATGGCCAGGACCGGAGGGCAGAGGCACTTCAGCCATGCCGGGAAGGGCAGGAACTGGCTGCACAGCTCACAGAAGACAAGACTGATTATTGGAGCGATGCTCGTCTAAACACTGTGAGTCAGAGCATGGTATTTTTCTTCCTGTGTAGCAGCACATCTTTGCAAGAGTCTAACAGATAATCTGTATCACTCATTACTTAGATCTGCTCTTGAAATAAATCATAAGCATATTTCTGAGGGGAAGAGATGCTGCGAGTGTATGACTGGAGGGTATGTTACCCGCACTGTCAGTCTGCTTAGCCACAGCTCCATGGTGGATGCTTACCTGTGTCTTGTAGTCTACCTTCGAGCATCAGGACTAGCATTAGCTAGAAATAATCCAAGGGGCTGATCCTAAACATCACTACCAGGAATCTTATGAGCCACCCAGTCTGTCCTTTCTTCGAGCTACTCCATGTTAACTGCTTGAACAGTCAGACCCACAAGGTAATTTGCTTCAATTTTTTTTTTCTCATTCTTCTATGTGATATGAAGTAACATTATTTATATGGGTAAATACTGCAGACGGTGGTTCCTGTCCCTATGTGCAGTAACAGAGGTAGTTACAGTATCCATAGTTCGCAGGGGTTCCCACTCCACCAAATCCTGTTCTGGATAATGAATCTGCAGGGAATCTCATGACTGAAAAGCAGTGGCTTATCGTCAAAGATGACTGTTTCAGCAGGGTCTCCACAGATGTTAGAGACCATGTAAATATACGGCAGATTCCTAAAAATGACACTATTCTCTTGGGTGCTGAAGAGAGATATAGGTGTATAACACCAGCACCTAACTCCAAGCCTCGCAGGTGAACCATCTGTTCCCATCTTCTACTGAATCATCTACATTACCCATTTCCTATTCGTATTCAAAATAACAAATCTTTTTCCCTGTTATTTTTTCTGGCAAAAATGGTCAGTTATCACTGATATTTATTTTTAGCAATGATGTGAAATAAGAAGTGCCTAGAGACTTGGAAAACTGCATCAGCGATTGATGGGGGTGGTTGGTTGAGTGGGAAACTCTTGGGCTGGCTGATCGTCTCCTTCTGTTTATCGAGAAATGTAGCAATCAAGAATTTCACACAGACTCTTGGGATCCTTTGAAGGAGTCACTCCTCTTTTTCTCCCTAACATCTTTTCTTTTGTTCTTACATGACATTAGATATTTCACAGAAATAGCACAGAAAATGCTTGTACAGGGGCATACCTTTGACTTTCATATCACCATTTTTGTTCCTAGTGCTCAGGTGAGAATGAAAACCAGAGATGATTAGGGTCAAAGTATGGGCTTGAATACCCCTTGTGAGAAACAGCTCTGTGTGTGGTGAGCTGAGCTGCCTCTTGGTCCCTCCCAACCAGAAAGTACCAGGAGAAACCTGATTTCTTTCAGCATTTGTTGACTCTACCTTATCTCCCTTCCTCTGCAGGCAGCTCTTCCCTCCCTTGTGCTTTTGTACTTCTGCACATTAGAATATTAGGTCAAACACCCTCACTAAATGTTGTGCTGTACAATATTTCTGATTTTCATCCCTTTGCCTGATTTTCTCCTCATCTACTGGAGACATCAATGATAAAGTAATTTTCCCCTCAGATGTTTGCCCTTTTGTTATGCCAGAGCTTACTATAAACATCGTGTCAAACGGGGCTTTCCCAGTTCTTTATAAATGTTTACGGTGTGCTCAAAGGCGCCAGGAAAACAAGGATCACCTATTGCTTTTGGAATTATTAACAACTTTAATTATTTCCCCACTCATTGTACACTATGAATAATGTGTTACAGAGCCTTAGGGGTCTGTGTTCCGGACGATGAGGAAAGTGTCACATAATGGGTTAATACTGATCCGATCTTTTACTGGTACATAAACTGCATGATTGTATTGCTTACAATAATAGTGATGTTTTTGATACTTGTGGTGGAAGCAGAGGGAGGGATTATTTGCTGTTTGCTGTGGAAACCACTTGAAATTCAATCTGTAGGCTAATCTAATTATAGTGCAAATGATAATAAGACTAGATGACAGGACTGTCTTCTATAAACTTAAACCTGAATGTACCTTATGTTGTCTAATTTTAGCTAGCTACAGTGACAGGGACAGTGTACTCTATTTTGCACAGCAGGTTGTTGAGATTTTAAAATATATATACACACATAAAAGTTATATATGTATATACATAAAAATTAAATATACATATATAATCCCACGGAAACCAATAGTTCACAGAAATGTAAATATTCTTCTGCAAAATCTAATATAGACCTGAATTTCTCTTTTCCTACTGAGAAATAGTTCTGTTTAATGGAAAGATCCGTTATCTCTGGTATAAGATCCTGATTGCAGACTCCTGTAGGGCAAGTTGTAAAGCTGCATGCAGTGTGTAATAAGGAGCCTTCACTCAGTCTGCTCTACACTAAGGGTCTAACGACAGCAGCTGCAAAGCAATGTTGTCATAGTGTGTCTTCATGATGCAGGAATTGTTACCAAGCCTTTACCTGACCTCATTGTGCAGTCTTCATCTCGGGAACCTATCAATCAGATGCATTTTTGGCATTGATAAATCAACTGCACAGCTCAATTCCAGAACGTACACCCCTGTGGGTTGCTTTTCTCAGTGCTACAGTCTTTCCCACCAAATTCATATGGAGTGGTGTCATCAGGCTCCAAGTAAAGAGGGAAGCAGGAAGACCTCATAGATTAAATTTTAGATTAAATCTTACAAGAATAAAACCTGTATTAAAACATTATGCATTGATGAGTATAGCTGTCTGTATAGTCATTTTCTGAGTTTTAATATGCTCATCACTTATGTTAAAAAAGATATTACAGGCTCCAAGATACAAAGGGGATAGAACCTGTTAACGTAATTAATCTTCCTACGTATCAAGGCAAACAATCAATCACACCTATGGATAAGCAAATCTGTTAAAAAAAAGGATGCACATAAAAATACGCTGTTAGTTCACCTTGGAGCGTAACGTGAAGGGACGACGCAGGGCGCGGGCAGCAGTCGGGCTGCCCGCAGGTTGGTGCCAGTCCCCAAGTGCAGCGTCTTTCCGAGCCGAAGCAGATCCACTGCCCGAAGGGGGGGACAGTGGGATTTGGACAGGTCACAGATCCGGTGCCCACAGGCAGGCACACACCAGCTCCTACCCTAACGCCACGACCAAGGCAAATAGTACTTTCCTTGGATGAGTAAACAGGGGAATATCAGGTTGAACTAGCGGGGATGGATGACAGTCTTTAATTCCAACAAGGAAAGCTCCAACAAGGTGTTGATGAATCACAGTTTTAGAGATGCATAGTTATTATTTAAAGACTTGAAAAAATGCATTATAGTGAAAACCTCAAGAGTATAACCTGTTTTATTTAGCCAAAAAAAAGGATTAAGGGTTATTTGAGTAGAGCCTAGAATTATCTCTGTATGGAACAGAAATCATAATATAAAGTTTAGAAATTGTCAAACAAAATACAGCACCTGGAAAATGTAGAGGTAGAATAGGCAAATTCAGACCAGACACAAACCCTCCTTTTATTACTGTAACCGTTTTAAGTGGAATTAAGCTTTAGAACTATCTACCAAAATCCATTTGTTCTGGATTTTTCATCACTGGAAATGTTTTATGTTTTGGCTTATGTACAAGGTTAGATGGACTAAATGAGCACAGTGGTCTCCTCTGATTTCTAATCTATTAAGAAAAATACTTAGATCCTATTTCAAAGTTGATTTCAGCCTTTACAAATCAAGGTATCCTTAACAAAACAAAGAAGTCCACCATGGAAGTAAAATCAATGCAGGATTTTAAATTTTAAGTTAATTAAACATTTTTAAAGTGTGAATTAAGTGTTTGGTTGTATGTTCTCACAGACACAGATTTTTATGTATAAAATTTTCTCAGGACAGAGTGCAAACCAAGCTTCCGAGAAGACAAGACACCTCTGCATCCCATCAGGCTTGCAGCCTTGAGAGTAATCGTACATGACTGTAGTAGTGGCTCTTTTTCTTACCACACTGAAATGTTTTCATTTCAAACAGAATATTGCATTGAGAGCCCCACAGCCCTGCCGAGCAGAGCAAGGGCTCTATCACTTGGACGCCAGCTAAATAGACTGAATGAAGGGTTGTATTTAATCCATTTCAAACCTCCAAATGAAATATGCTTATTTGCTTCTTATACAGGCTAGGACATATTTCACTTAAAGATGAGTCTAATGGAAATAGCAAGGGATTTGTCATCAGCTTCAGTGAAACCCAGGATTATACTTACAGCACACATGGGAAGATAGGCTTTCTAAAAAGAACATCCTGCAATCCCAATCACTTCATCATGTGAACATAATATACCGCCATATTACACACCTGCATGTTCTGGGCAAATTACATCTTAAAGGAAATTGGGCTTTTTGCTCCTACGTCTACTGTTGGAAGTCTTTCCCAGAATTTGAAATATTTTGTTTCCAAAACTTGAAACCATTACCTGCCTTTGTAACAACTGCTGCCACGGCAAAATAAAATGGTTTGCATTTGCTTTTATGAGTGGCTGTACAATGTTTTCTTAAGCTCATCCTGTACAGTGAGCTATTCATCAACAGTTTATTTGGCAAAAGCCATGTTTTTATTAGAACTAAAATAGGAATTCTGGACAGCTGAGCAATTAATCCTTCCTCATCATTCTCATCAGGCTTCAAATCACCACCAACACAGTTAAGCTTTTTCCGCCTGTGAAACAACAAGAATCTGACCAACCAAACGAACTTCCACAGTAAACTTACCCAGTTTTTGCAAAAGTTGCCCAGTATCTCAACATGGACCGGCTTAGGATTTCTTCAGCTTTGGTGTAATTCACTCTTCTTTCTAGGGGCAGCCCAAACACAAACTCGATCTCATAACCGTGCATCACTCCCATCCACTCTGGCCAAGGCAGCTTTGAGGATCGATGTTCAAAGAAATAAAGGAACGTGTTGTGTCCTAGTTGTGCAAATTTTTTTGTGAATTCCATTGCAGGACATATTATATGGTAGTCACCAATAACATCATCCATGGCATCACGGTAATGTTCTGGCTTTTGCTCATTTTCCCAATCTGTGTACTGAAAAATGATCGATTCTATTGCAAGTTGGCTTGCTTCTGGGAAGGACAGAGTTAAAGCTGCTTCAAATTCTGTTTTATTGATCAAGCTATCGCTATCCTTGCTGAAGCCAGGGACTCCATATACTAGAAATCCTGATCCTTCATCTTTATTAACACCGAGTAAGATCTGTGTTTGTTTGAAAAGGCCATTCTCAATCAACTTTTCTGGCATGTCTGCGAGAAAATCTCCATCCACAGCTGGACAAAAATATACTTGTAAAAGAGAGTCGTATGTTACAACAAATTTTTCATTCTCCAGTATATCCTTTGGATCCTTGTCTTGGAGGCAGAGAATTAGCTCTGTCTCATTGCTAGTGGGACACTGGAGTTGTTTAGCTAAAGCCACTGTTCTGTTTCTGGCTTCAGATGCTGTTATTGCAGCCCAAGGGGCATTTGCAGATCCACTTTGCATGATGGCTCTTGTGAATAAAGGATGGCTTTTAGGAGAAAGGATATGGTAGCTGACAGAAGCCGAGCCAGCACTCTCTCCAAATATAGTCACACTTTTTGGATTGCCTCCAAATGCTGCTATGTTCTCCTGGATCCACTGAAGCGCCAATCTTTGATCAAATAAACCTGCATTTCCAGGAGCTTTCTGGTTTCCTGGCAAAGCCAAAAATCCCAGTGCACCAGTCCTGTAGTTCATGGAAACTACAATGACTCTTTCTACCCTGGCCAGAAACTTGCCATCGTAGACCGGTAGGGAAGTGGACCCGCTCTCAAAGCCACCACCATATATCCACACCATGACAGTTGCATTCTTGGGTTTGGGAGAAGGAATCCATACGTTAAGGTATAAACAGTCTTCACTTAGGTTAGTTTTTGGATTCCACATCTCTGATCCAGGAAATCCTGGGTAAGTTGTATCTATAAGCTGGTAGCAAGAGTTTGCGTGTTTTGTGGCATCCCAAACATCTGACCACTTCTCACGAGGCTCTGGTTTTTGAAATCTCAGTCTACCAATGGGTGGCTGTCCATAAGGTATTCCAAGGAAGGCTGTCACAGTTCCCCCCAGTACCTGTAGGTTCATCCCTCTGACTCTGCCTTTCTTGGTTGTAATGATGTTATCTTCAGGCATTGCCTTCCTGATGAACATATACAGGAGAAGAAGGCACATAAGAAATCGCGTATAAAGATTCGTGCCATTTGTCCAGATCATGATACCTGAAACACAGGAAAAAAGAAATGCAGAACCAGTATTGCAACGTATTAGTACCAGAGCCAAAACAGTTTATTCAAAAAGGGTGTAGGTCATCCCAAGGGCATTGCAAATAAGACGGTGCTGCTGCACAAAGCTCAGCAGTCTTTAACCGTAAGTTCTTGTTAGTTAGTTGTGTTGCAAAGACTGTGTTTAGTACTTAGTATTTGGTACAGTGCTTCAGAAAAACTCTGTCACTAAAAAAAACCCATAGAACTGAAGAAGCCAGACCAGGGGAGGTAAAATATAAGCAGACTCGGACTACTTCAGTTAGCAGATGACTTAACCACCTGTGTTTCCACTGGCACGATGAACAGGACGTTTTATGATCTGTGATGGAAAATGCCATGCCCGACTAGCCATTATTCTGTCAGAGGTTACTTTGGCAATTCATGTTCTAAAATCAATAGAGTGATAATAAACATCACTAGGCACAGATTTTTCCACACATAAACATGTACCCTGCGAACACTGGAGCTTGAAGCCAAGCTTTAATCCAAGGATTTCCAGGTCTAAGGAAGTTTTGAACTATATGCTTTTGTGTCAGCAGATGCCTGGGCTGAAGCAAACCATTGAGATGGCATTGGTATGAACTCAAAGCACTGGGTGATTTCACTGGCCGGCTCATATGTCTTCAGATCTGAAGGTGCTTTAGCAAGTGAAGTACATGAAGGACCTCTGAACTGACTGTCCGTTTGGCAATTGCATACAGAGGTACACCAAGACCTAAATGAAGCATTTCTTTCAAGATCTTTTTCCTCTAAAGCAACTTAACCCATTTTACAACCATCATAGTCATGAGAAGTAGTCATGCTTCTACTACTTAGAATGAACATTCAAATGCTAAAAAGCCAAGGATTTTTTAATACATGTAGGTGGTGCCTAAAAATTTAAGTATGGCCTCGTCTTTGTTTCCTGAGAACTTTTCAAAGTGATAGTTAATATGATCTTAAAGCTAAGGCTATACATGCTAATTATGTACCACATTTAAGCATCCTAGTAGTCCTATTTACCCCAACCTTTTCAAATGCTATAAAACCCCCAGTATCTTCCCCTTGAAAGTGAAAAGTCAGAAAAAGACTATTGACATAAACCCATTTCTATGGCTTACATATTTGAAAACGTTTAACAAAGCTTCCTTCTATTTTTGCTCTTTGCCCTGTCGTACATAGTGTACTCTGTCCTGCCACTTCAAACAGGCCATTCTTTGTTAATGAGGAGCACTTGTGTCCTTAAAAGGAATGAAGGATTTCTGTGGAAAGTACAGCTGGGGCCTGATCTGAGCTCCTCCTGCTTGTTTGAGTATTCTTGGAAATCAATTAATAAAATGGGAGGGGATTGGGGGGGAAGGAAGATTTTGTGCAAAGAGGTTCCTAACTTGGAGGTAGCATCAAAGGAGCAGGGAAGAATCTTCAGAGACAATATTTTTAGCACTCATCTAAACAGATAGAAAATAGATAATTTTAGAAAACATAAACATTTATGCTCTTCTCTTTTAATTTAAAAAAAATTAAAAATTAAGGTGGTGAATGGGGGCAATAGACTTCAGAGTTGGTCTAACACCCCCCTAGCCTCCAGCTTGACTTACAGGAACCTGCAAATGCTCCCATGCATGCTAAACTTCAGAGGTGTGAGTAGTCAATCTGGACGACACACGTGGTCCAGCACCTCCTGAGGAGTTTGGGTAAGTGGAGGCTTGCTCCAGCAGCCCGCGGTACCCACACGGGAGGCTCACATCCTTTAGTGGCATTTAACTCCCATCTCTATGTGCCAGTCATTTGAAATTTTTTTTCTTTTCCAATTCATTCCTGTAATAATATCTTTTAAGTGCTGGGTGAGAAAAGGGATGTGAAGATTAGCTTAGGGGTGAACTCTTTCACCCTAGCTCGCAGTCAGCCAAGTCAGCTGGGGTGGCTGTGAGACATGGGCGTAGCAGGGATGTAGGTGGGTATGGGTGTACCCAATGCACAGCCCTGTGAGCTGGGAGGAGCAATTTCTGTAAGTCTGTTGTTTTACTGACACTCTCTTTTTTTACACATTCATTTTTAACATACCCCATAGGACCAAACCGCACCAACAAGCTGGAAATAGTAAGAGATTTCAAACATTGTCACCACAAAGAAGAGAAAATGAGACTAAGAAAAGCGAGAGATGTTAATGTTCCTAAAGCTTTTATTATCTAAACAAGTAATTAAAATTAATTCCGCTCTGCACTTTCCTGTTAATTAAAAAGGAATGGGACAGGAGGAAATACTGTAGCATTGCAAAAAAAGCAGAGGCAGAACATCTGACCCTAAGAAGTTTTACACAAGAATTCGATGAAGAAAAAACCCAAGAAATTAAAATCTGTAACTTTTTAATTGGCTCTGCAAAAGAACAGGTGGCATTTTAAAGAAAAAGTTCGAAATAGATCAAGCTTGAAAAACACAGAAATTTTGTCCTACTGAATGAGAGGACTTGTCTAGTCTCAAGTTACTCTGCTAATATTAACAAAAGTAGCAAGTGATAGAGGATTACTACTACACCTTGAATGTATGGCAAATATTACATTTAATAAGGTTTTTAATGCTGCATTAAAACAAACTCAACAACATAAAGCATACTGAGCAAAACAAACATTACTTGATTATTACTATGAGAGTAAAAGGGTCAGAAGATTGCTTTAGCTCATCAACCTTAACAGAGCAGAGATGTATCGTAAAGTGTATTTGCATACTTTAAAAAGCTTCTTCTGTAGTAGTTTCCTCCAGCAAAAGTTAAACAGACTACACTCTTGTATTCTTATTCAGCAAGGGAACACAATTTATTTCAATGATTATTTCCCCTCCTTGCAAATCTTTACCCAGCCAAAAAATCTATACACAAGACTATATAATCACTATTTAAATAGAAAAGATGGTTGAATTAATAAGTGATTTCTAGCTCAGCTTAATTTACTTAGCCCAGGATCCCTTGAATAATACCAAGGTCTGATACACACGCTTGCTTACTCGTTCCATTTGCAGAGCAGAGTGAGTTTTCCCAAGAGAGCAACAAATGGGCAGAGCGTAACATTTTAAAAGATCACAATCCCCGTGCAAATCAAGCAGAACTGTAAATTATCCTGGCAGACAGAGACGTGTAAATAGAGAAGCACTTACCCCACTTCTATTACAAGAACTACAAAGTTTTTAAGAGTCAGGATCTTTGAATACTTCAGGGAAAATGTAGTGTGCAGCTGCTGCTTTAAGCCCGTAAATTGGGCAGTACTGACATTATAATCAACTGTTTCTGACACAAAGCTCGCGAGAGTTGGCAGCAGCAACTTGATCTGCAGGCAGCCGTTCCTTACGATCTGACATCTGCTCAAAGGCTAATGGTCTGGTTGTAGAAATGCTACAGGGATAAACCCGTTTTGGAGAAAAATCAGGCATGAGCTTCTACAGGAAAGGAAGATGCAGTGATTTGTTCTTAGCACAGGGCAACAATTTTGTAATCTAGAAAGATAAACAGAATTAGAAATATAATAAAATCCTGCCTCCCTTTCCTTCATCTGTCTTAGACCACTGATCTCACCTGTGCTTTTTTGCTGTTGTCCAATTCAAGTTTAGCATCATTTTGAAGTACCTCAAACTTTTTCTTTTCACTGTAAGATAAGTATAAGTTATTTGGGGGTTTAAGCAACTGTGGCAGATAAAAAAGGAGTGTTCTCTGCACGGAAATGTCACCAACTGGCAAGCATCAGTTGTGTTTCTTGACTCATGGCCATCTGTAGGCTACAGCAGAAACCTGCGTTGTCCTCTACTGATGTTAGGGTTAAAAATGGCACCCCGATGGTGTCACACGCTGTTTTCTCTCTCTTCTTAGGCTTCAGGTAGGAAATCACCCATGCTGTTTAGTACACCTGATACCCTTCTTTTGCCTGAACTCTCAAGCATTGTTTCCACAAGAATTCAGCGCTGCAGGTGCAAAGCCAGTCTAAACCGCAGGGCAGAGCTGTCAGGGTTGCAGCACAGCTGGGGACATGTCCCACAACGCAGGGCTGATATTTAAATTGCAAATATTTTGAGGCACGAATGAAGACAGAAGAGAGAAGAGGGGTGGAGAAGATAAGTAAGTACATACACCCCACTTACAAATTGTCTCGTCAAACCCACATCCCTGAGCCACCGTGTGAAACCAGAAGGCCAGCCCTTGGCGGTGGGGCTGCTGGCTCCCAGCAGCATCCGCTCTCTAGCTCTGCTCTGAAAAAGGCAACTTTCTCATAATTTAAGTTTTTCTTCTAGGGAGAGCCTTTGCTTCCTCTGTTAGAGCTCAAGACAATTACTTTCCCTCTGTTTAATAGTCAAACTACAGCTCTGTTTCAATTACACAAAAGCAATATTTGGCAATGGATAGACCAGGAATAAAGCTGAAATAAAAAGTTAAGTATGAAGTTTATAGACCTTAACATGGAGACTACAAACGGTTTTTAAAAGCTAGCATGTGAAATAGTGTTTTAATACAGTAAAGCTCAAGAAAGCATGGCCATTTGGTTTTGCCCAGTAACTTTACAGTCTACCTTTAGGTTCAGACATTCAGTAGGATACTGCAGGGACATGCCCATTGGAGAAAATATGTCCCACCCTAAACCTAAAACAGGTTATAAATCCGTAAGCTGTCAGCATGGAAGTGTCCAGTGCAGTTGCTAGTTGGGAATTCAGAAATATTAGCTGAGAATGTTGTCTCAGTAATGTAAATAGAAATACTTAATAACAAAATAGGATTAATTTGGAATCAACTCTAATGGCAACTCTTGTTGATCAAAACTTTTCAAGTGCAGTTTCCTGCAGGAAGCGCTAAGTTGTGCTCTTTAAATTAAGGCAGTTTTCAATGTTCTCTGATGTGCACATTCACTGATTTTCTCCAGTGCCTCTTCAACCTCTTTGGAAACATGGCCAGGTGACACACATTTGCTGTGACACCACAGGAATAAATCATAAGCCCCAGATCTTGTTGCAGGCCACTTTTAAGTAAGATATTTCTGATGCTTATGATAAACCATTGTATTCTCAAGCCTTATCACCGCCTTGAGCAGTAGTGAAACAGCAGGACACGCAAAAAACACTAAAAATGCTCTTTCTGGCTTCATCTATTTTCCAGCATTAGCCACGTTGTCCTACAGCTGCTGTCACCACCGCTCCCTTCCCCTCTCCTCGCCCCTCTCTGCTCCCGTTTATGGTGCCCAAGGCACCTGAAACAGCTTTCTGCTCTGAGGCTGTCGGGGCCTGAAAGGAGTTGTTTAGGACGATTTCCCTCCCTTTGGGACCAACGACCAAGTTTGTGATCCCCCTGGACTGAATTAAGGTGAAACGACACCGGCCAACCCATTTACCAATTTGTTAATACAAAATACGAGGCATGAGGTTAGATGCAATAACTCGATAGCAACTACTTAACTGGACAACTCAACTAGACAAACAAGTCCCATGCCACATGTCTTTCACAATTTGATAAAGAGAGGAGGAAAGAGCTAAAGAGACACAGAGGCAGACAAAGAGATATCACCACCGGTGGATCCAGCAGTGTCCCATTGGTCCTCTTGTTTATCGGTGTCTTGGTGTTGAGGGTTTCCCCCCTCGCACCTGATGGTACCATTTTATACAGTCCAAGTCCCCAAATCTCTGCCCAGTTCCAAGAAGCTTCATGCACAGTTAAGCAGTCAAGGCAACGGCACGTTTGCCACGTAGACTTTGGTATCCACGCGATGATCGTGTGGTGTCTCCAGTCCATTGCGCGTGCGGATGTGTTCTTAGGGGGTTGTCAGTTGTTGGGTGCCCCCATGAAATGCCGTAACCACCAGTCGACCACTGGTTGTACCTGCTCCGTAGAGACTGCGCCAAGCTGTGGGCATCGTTGTTATGGCCCGGGTTAACCGTGGGGCTCTGAAACCGGTGTTTTGTGGTCTCCTCTGTACCAAGATATGTTTAAGACAAATGTCCGCGTCATCTGTCTCCTACAGAGGCAGACATGGTTACTAAATGCAAAAATGTGGAGCATTCCTATGGACTCTGACAAGGTGACCCTGGGATACGTGAATCAACTGTCTGAGGCGGTTTCTCAGGCAGTAGGAAACACTGAGTTGGGCCTTTGGGATACCTGGATGTCTTCAGGGAAGGGGGGCATTAAGGCAGGCTGTTTAGATTGTTATACTTCTTGACTATTATACTTTAGTCTAATGTTAGACTATTATGCTGTACTTTTTAAGAAAACTAAGCCCTCTTCTATAATTTTTCCTTTAATTAAAAAATTAACATATAAATTAAAGTTTCACAACTGTGTGCTGTGAGAGGAAACACTTATTTTAGTTATTACTTAGCTTACTAAAAATACCTGCACGAAAATTAGAGATTAAATACATCTAATGCTTTTTGTAATTCTGTGTAGAGTGGTCATTTTCTCAGTTTTCCCTTGGGAGCTTGAAAGGAAAGGAGGTGCAAGCCAGCAGATAGAACACCATATATATATATGTGTACATATATATATAAGACCTGTTTTACATACGTACATATATATATGTACATATACTGGTACTTTTCACTATCTCTATCCATCTACCTACCTCTCTAGAATGCTCTTTTTTTTTTTTTTTTGACGTTATGTAAATTTTTATTTAAGGCAAGGTTCTTAAAAATCACCACCAAAGATAAAAGTGTTTTTTCATTATTTAATGTGTACATGAAATAGATTTCACACTGACATGGGAAATTTGATAGCAGAGATGTCCGAGTCTCTTAAGAAATGAAAGCAAAGGCCAGCTCTAGGAAAGATTGACATTTACTAGGCTAAGAAGCTTAGAGAGTTTAAACGATATGTATTATAGAAATATCAAACCTTTTTGTAATGATTTAGTTCATTATTAAACTGCCCTTCACGATATTACCTAGGCATATAGAGATGTTTACATTTCTGAATATCCTAAATTATGCACATTCTGGGTTATCTTCAGGACTTACCTAATAGAGCTGAGAAATCTGAGAGAGCTAAAACTGCTTGGAAGAAGATGTATCTCAGATATTTCTAGTGGAAAACACGTGCTTCTCTCCCAAGGTGTCCTCTGAGCGTTCAAGGTCTCCTCGCACGTGAAGATTCCCATTGACGAGATTTGATCCTGCCCTTCCAAGCCATTTACAGCCCCAGACAGAGCACCTGGGCTCCTGTAAGGAGAACTGGCCCGAAAAGCTTTGCAAAGGTCCCTTCAAAGTAAAGGTTATCACATACAAAGGGTGTGCATGTGCGAGGAAATATTTACAGGCTAATAATATGTAAAAGTAGGAAACATTCTTGTTTTTTTAATCGCTGAGAGGAAAATCAAAAGGCAAATTACAGCCAAACCATACGAAATGTCGTTTGTATGAGAATGTGGGGAGGTTTCGTTTAACCTCCAGCCTTGGTAAGGTCCCTCAGGGAGGGCTCAGCCGTCTCCGATCCCCGGCTGAGTTTTCATGCTGGGCATCTGCGTGACCTTGGCTCGAACCTCTGAGAAAAGCGCTATGTTGTGAGAAAAAGGTGTGAGGAAAACAAGTAAACTCAAGCTGTACAAGCTACGAAAGGTGAAATTGCAGACAGGGGTAAGATTGCTGAGATGGGGACAGCAGCTCAAGGACTCAAAGGGAAAAATATCAAAGCTGCAAGCTGTGAAATCTTCAGGTAAAAACCCACAGAAGACTGGAGCTCAGCAGCAGGAAGGAATTACTGATGCTCAGTTTTCGGGCTTGCATTCACATTATTCTACTGTGCATACTAGGAAATAAATCGTTGTCTTTACTTTTGAGTATACCCTGCTTGCAGAGGATCTTTCCATGCCTAAATACAGTCACCCCAAAAGGTTACACCTTTCTCCTCTGCCTGTCTTTCTTTTGTAAATCTCATACTTGGTACCGCACACAACACCTCTGTGTACCTGTGAATGTAAAACAGGGACATTCTAAATAAACCTGGAGAGGGGAACACTGGCGATTGTAGCTGTTGGTCAGACCAGTCTGAAATTCTGTTGTTACTGCGGTTATTCAAAGAAGCCTCGTCCCAGGGAAGCTTCCAGGACGAGCAGCAGTTCCCAACAATAGATCTGAAGGGTAATTTGATAATATTAGGAAAGGTGTCTTAGATACATACCATGAAAATGGATACCAATTTATTAAGTATACAGAAGGCACTAACACTCAAGTAAGCCATTAAACATGATTATCTTTTCCTGTTATTGGTTCAGTTATGATCCGCTGTACCTTTTTCCTTATTACTCTAATTATAGGTTGGTATAATTTCCTCTTTATTAGCACAATTATGGTCTGTACCTTTATAAAATTCTTGGAGAAATCAAAGTGAATGAGAAAATACAACCAGTTAAAAGATAAAGGTATTATTAATATTATTATTATTATTTCTTCTGGATGTTCACTTACTCTTAATTCCTTATGGTACTCTTACATAACTCAGTATTTTGTCTCATGCAGGGATCAGATTCAATAAAGGAAATAAAAAATGATTAATGGATACACAATATGTCTTGCATGACATTATTATAGCCTGGTGTTTAGCTTATAAGAAAACAGGCAGAATTGGAGTGTCAGCAAAGAGCTGAAATCTTGTGTGAGCACGATAAACCTAATTAAATTATAAGGTAGGTTTCACAGATTTCTGCAGAAAATTAATTAATTGACAATATAAATGTTCTCTATTTCTGTTTCCTTTTTCTTTCCTATGGATACTAAATCTCCAATTGTTTAAAATTGTGTAAAGATATCTGAATAACCAAGCTTGGTTGCTAGTAATCACCCACCGACAGCACTGTGAAGTTCACAACGATAGTATGTCCTCTCATGCCCAAACTCTTTGAATAACTAAGAAGTTTGACGGATAAATGCGCTCATTTGAATCTGTTGAGTAGAATTTATATCTGGGAGGTGGGAACTCTTCCCAATTCCCAGTCCTCTCAATTCTCCCTCTTTATTTTAGGCCTTATCACTAATATGATCCTCCACCTTTCAGTTTCTGCATCCACAAGAGAGATACACATCTCTAATGAAAAATGCCATAGAGACATTCAAAGGTTTAACTTAAGCCACTGCAGTTTTCAAATTTCAATTTCATCTAGCATGTTGAAATAGGAATGAAAGAACTGAGGCTTACATCAGGACCTGCTGGGACCTGCAGGTGGGAAGTTATAGAGGAAACAAGTTCAGTGTGCTCTAATCCACTCTCCATAAATGGGTCACTGCACCCGAATATGTCACAATGACAGATTTTAATGGAAATAATTAGGTGTTTGTCAGGAGATAAAACTTCAGATCCAGTGGTGCCCTGCTGTTGCTCTGCATCAGTCTGAAGCATGTGGGAGAGGAGACCGGAGAGGTTATTGCAGCCCGTGTGCAATGAAGGCAGCTGGGATGCAGCTTTCTAATAGCTTTGCTCTTGTAGGAGGAAGGCAGAGTCGATGCTGGTCAACATCAGGTCACATGTTTTATTTTTCCTCACTGTGACTGCATCAGGGTGTGTTGGGTTTGCACGGCGAGGGTTTGGTAGCGGGGGGCTACAGGGGTGGCTTCTGTCAGAAGATGCCGGAAGCTTCCCCCATGTCCGACAGAGCCGGTGCCAGCCGGCTCCGAGACGGACCCGCCGCCGGCCAAGGCCGAGCCCATCAGCGACGGTGG
>JANZLQ010000089.1:38745252-38758034 GCA_026212715.1 Elanus axillaris | reverse complement strand
TGGTGAGTGATCTCTCCGTGTCCTTATCTCGACCCACGAGCCCTTTGTTATATTTTCTCTCCCCTGCCCAGCTGAGGAGGGCAGTGACAGAGCGGCTTTGGTGGGCACCTGACCAGGGTCAGCCCACCACCCAGGGCAAAACTAAAAAAGTATTCTAGAGCCATTTTTCCTTTATTTTCTATAGTTCACAGCTGATTTGATCTTTTTGCCTATGTGTTTCATGAAAGAACTATAACTTTGGGAAAAACAGATGACCCTGGAAGAGGTTGTGCTTATTTTGTTACCACTGTGACACAACACATGTAGGCGCACGCTGACCTCTGCCCTACGGTCATGCCCAGACACCATTACGCTTATGAAAGCTCAGGCACTGCTGAGCACTGTTGTAGTCCCACCAGAGAAGCAAACTTCTCAAGCTGAGTGACTTTTTAACAGAAGGCCCCTTGGTTTTGTGGATGTGCAAGCATTGTGTAATCATGAAAATCTCATTATAAACATCTGTGCAAATTTTGCAGGAAGATGCCATGATTGGTGAATATTGGGTAAGACATCACAGTGCCATCTGCTTGAAAAACAGAGTTGCCAGAACAAGTGGCTTAGTGGTAAAGTACAGTAGACTCCCCCAGGTCTTGCTATATGTCTCTCTATAAAGTACATAACATTAAATTAAAGGTAATATGATGTTCAAAATATGATGCTCAGTATGAAGTTCAAGGATATCAGTCAAAATACTAAGGACATTTTGATTCCAAAAGTGTCCTTAAAACATTAATCATGTATAACCATTAGAAAATGTTCTTTTATAAAAGACTTAGAAGAATTCTTCATCGGTAACCTTCATTAGTTTATTAACAGTGCCTTCTGGTCATGCTTATTCTGCCCTGTGCAGATTCCTGATGCATTAACCCACTCAATAAACCTGCTTTTCCTTCCTCTCACCTTTGTTTGCACCCAGGAGATCATAGAAACCTGAAACAACACTGACTTTTCCCAGTCCCTTTCCCCCAACCATGTAGTAGCATTTTAACACCGAAACCAATCCGTAAGTGTATTTTCCCTTAGCAAGGGTTGCAGCAGGTTGAAACAGGAAAGGAAAACTTCAGTGCACGGATAGAGAACATGGCACCACGGGCAGACCTTGCGGACCTCGGCTGGGGAGAAGAGGCATTTTTAGCATTTGCAGGAATGTTATGATTCTCTGCTCATTCTCTCACTTTTGCCCGAAGGCAGGTTCAGTACAAAATGCGCAAAGACAGTCCACAACCTGAAAGATTTTCTATTTAAGTTATCAGACCAAGGATATTGGAAAATTGAAAGATGTGCCCAAGATCATAAGAAAGACTGAATTGGATTCAGAAACCCAGAACTTTAAACCACCATCCTTCTTGGTTTGTTTTAAATCCCCCAGTTTTATAGCTGCAGCGTGCTAGGTTTTCTCTCAGTATATTACTAAAACCTGAAGACGTTTTTGATGGTAATCTTGAATAAAAGCAGCATTTCCATCCATTTTCCACAGTAAACAGAAGTCAGCCCTTGGGATTCAGAGGTTGCATTTTCTACAAGTCACCACAGGCAATAATCAGAAGAAGTCACTGCAGAGTACTCCGGGGCTCCCGAGTTGCTAGACGTACGTGGGGCAGGAAAAGCCACTTCAGAGCCCTCTGCCCAGGAGCTGCCAGTGCCTCGGGTTGGAGCCACGACCACAGCTGTGAACCTTTTGTGGGCAATAATTAATCCTAATAAAGGTTGTAGTGAGGATTTGGTCTGGAAATGGCTTCAGAAGGCACAGATGGAATATCATGGCTCAAACCCCCGTGCCTTCATTTTTGCCAAAGCAACGACTCACTTGCATTGAAGAAAACCCACAGGTAGGCAGGCAAGTGCTGCTAAGTGATTTTTACACGGTTTGCCTTTCAGTGCCCATCCTGCAGGAACACAGCTTTAATAAAATGTCAGTGTATTTCCCAGTGCCGCTGGAGGAATAAAGTGCAATGGCTAAGACTTGCTCAGTGAAAACATTCAAGTGATTTTAATTTTCGTGTTCATGCAAAAAAATTCCATCACCGGCTGATGAAAACATCGAAGATTTTGAATGTCGCACAAAGAAATGCAAGTGCCTGTGGTGTTGCCTTTCTGATTAAGCATACTTGTAACTTATACCAAATATGAACTGTCCTCCCTAGTGAAAGGGCATTTACCAGTGTTTAGGATTTAACCATGTGAAAAGTGAAAAGCAATTTGCTAACTCTCCTATGCTGCCTTTTCTCTCCTTCTCTTTTTATTCCACCCCCCTAATTTTTAGTCAGCTATTCTCAGTGTTGCCAAAAAATGTGCAGCAATGTTCTTACACGCAGAGTATAAAAAATAGTTTTTCTAATAAATGTTAACAGCAGCCGTAAAACAGCAAAATAAAATAACACTAAGAAAAAACAATCAATAAAACTGTGTACAAGAATTAAGTATTGGTGCATGAAATAGGAAAAGGGGCTGAATCAGAGTGCTTTGTAGAGAAACCTGGAAGCTATTTCAAGAGAAGATGGGCAAGGAATAAAATTTATCAAATGTTGCTGAGATAATTATACCAGAAGTGACAGGAAACAAGATGTTTGACCAAAGGGAATGTAAGTGAATGGTTCCAGCACTTTTCTATGCTTCCCAAATCATTGTCCTTTTGGGCTTAAGTGATCCCAGTGTGTCACCATGCAAATGATTTTACGCTAATGCCGAGACAGATGTTTCAGCGATGGGTGCCTGGACAGCAGGAATTTAGATCGTGCTAAGCACCTGATGCATGGGCAATGGGGATTCAGTCTGTGGGATCAGTCTAGAGCTTCTCGAAACTGGGAGGAAAAAAAAAAAAAGAAAAAGAATAAAAGAAAAAGAAATAAGAAACCCTGCAATGTGTACACCTTCAGATCCTCAGAACTGGCTCTTTTGTTGCTCTCACCAAGCTGCCCTACCTGCTATTGCAGCCACGGTGTGTCCACGGGCACCTCCATATCCCAATATGCACACCCAGACATGTCCAACTCATCTCTGCGAACAAACCCAAAGACCATCTGGTCAGCAAGCAGAGAATGGGACCGTGCACAGCCCGTACCTAGCAGCCTTCAGAACTGAGCCAGGAAAAGATAAGCATTTCTTCTGGATGATAAATAAAGAGCCAATATAGATAAGCAGCTCCAAGTTCTGGTTATGTGGGCTTTGGTGTTTGGTCTGTGGACTAAGAGCTTTTTACCCCTGAGCAATGTGGGGTTAAAGCAGTTGAAGGGATTTTCAAGCTCTTCCTTCGGTACCTCTGGTGTCCTGGATATGGGATTGCTACGGGATGAGCTATCAAAGGGCTGTTCGACAGGTGTGTTACAGTCTGCCTGCTATGCTACACTTGAGCCAAAATATGAGCCAGGAGCCCAAGAGTTTATGGGTATTAAGCGGAGATTTTCCAGCTTAGCCATTTCCATTACACACGCAGATTCAACAGCAGAGGCTACAGAAGTGCTTCCTGCGCCTCAGTGGATATTTATTCAATAAAGTGGCTGAAAGACAGACATATTGTCGCCTCCTCCTCGTTCAAAGATCCTGAGAGGGGAAAGCACAGCCCTCTAAAGCCAACAACCTCACTTGAATAATGGGCGTGAGATTCTCCAAGCACAGTAAAACCCTAAATACTGCCGAACACGGGGGTGACACCGCAGTGAATGTCCAATCCAGTGATGATAACCAGCATTTGGCATAGCAAACATCCAAAAAGCAACCTTCATTTGCTGATTTGTGGCACCTTAGAAAGCGTTCCCTCTGCCCCGTTACTGGGTTAAAGATCTTTACTAAGACCTCTTTGAATTTATTGTGGGGAAATTTTATTGTACGGTTCATACAGAGCAAACCTTTCTCTTAGAAAGCTGCGCTGGATCTTCACTCCATGACCGGCGTTTCAGTCACGATCAGGACTTTTCATGTGATGGGGTGTGCAAGGAGGTCGGCTATGAGCAGTCTTAGTGAAAAAAAGCTTTCAACTGAAGATAAGTGGCAGCTGGTGGAAGCAGAAGGACGGCACGTGCTCTGAAAGCCACAAAGCAACATTCGTCGGCCCATACAGCATATCCCCACATGAATGTAAGGCAATAGAAGGTGACAAAGTTGTGTGGAAATGTTTTTGGGAAGCTGCTGCCCATGAGCTGAAGAAGAGAGAGGTGTTTGTCTGAGAGAGGGTCAGCCAGAAATGAAGTCTGGAGTTTTTGTCAGGAGCTGGCATCTCAACAGCAGTGCAAATCAGAGGTAGGTTGAGGGCAGGCAGTGAAGACAATTTGTTCAGACTTGGAGTTCAAGCATCTGCCTGCTAGCTCCTGTTGTCCTCATGATGCCCCAAAGTCGTATGAAATAAGCCTGATCTTGGCTCACATCAGCTCACACACTGTAAATCTTTGGCCTGGCATACAAGAGAATGTCAGTAAAAACGGAGCTGTTAGCACATGGATTTTTAGCGCTATATACAATATGTCTGACATGACTGTAGTGCTGTTAGCAGGAAGGACCCTGGTGCCGTCACGATGCAATATGCCAGTGCCTACCGCAGTTATTAGCATGTCTACCTTTGACAGGATGCCTTAAGAGTTTCTCTACAGGACAGCTGCTCTATTACATCATGTCAGTGCACAGGATAGAGCTATTAATGACTTCTAATGCGATACTCCGTATCCTGGCAATGCATGCTATTAGGTGGTCCTTAATCACCGGATCACGGATATTGATATTCCAACCCTAACAGCTCTAAAGATGCACGGTGCCAAAGTGTGCTACCCGCGTCTGCAACAGTATACAGTAAAACCGTTAGGCGAAGACTCAAAATATTATTTAGTTCAAAGGAAAATTCTGAAATTTCAAACCTGAGCCTCCGCAGATCCAGCGTATGCTGAAAGCAATCTGAATTTTCATTTTCCTCATGTCCACCTATTCTTGGGTTAATGACTGAGTGTTACAACCAGCTTTTGAAAAAATATAACAAAAAATGTTGCTGCTGTTTTTCCTGGCAGACTGCTTGCATCACTCTAATTTAGGAAGCAAACCATTTTACAATAATCACAGACATGTAAATGAGCCAAAAATGCTGTTTATGTTGTTGCTTTCCAAAATTAAGCTGACCTAATAATTTAATACAAAATTTGTAGCCATGAGAAGACAATTTGGTGGACACATATGGGAACACATTGAATTTGTACTACAGAACTGTTACTCAGAGTAAGAGATGATTCACCCTCTAAATGTACTGTAAATGCTGATACAGCATTCGCTTTGGTGGCACAAATGGCACTGTGAAAACAATATAGACTCTTTCTATGTTCCTTCTGTTTAACATGGAAAAAGGAGGCTTTCTCTTACCCAAGCATGAAGATTGGGTACATGCTTTTTCTCTGAGTGGGTGTTTGGTACTCAATTGTCAAGATTGGCAGATGTCCCCGAGTAGTACATTAAGTTGCTGCTGACAAATTCTTTCTGCTAACATGAAAACACGGAATAACTTCAGCAAGCCGTAGGGGAAGCAGAGCGGAGGACTGATCCCATCAGCAGGGGTGTGTGTCCATCCTGCCCCGGACACGACACAGCAGTTCTGGCAGCAGGGGCTGACGGACACGTGTCAGCTCAGCCCGGCTGGTTTGAGGCTCTCTGTCCAGTAATTAACACTGTCACCTACTTCGTGAGCAAAGTAAAAAGCAAAGTCTGAACTGATGGGTTATAATTAGGCTGTGATGGAAAGAAATATTAAGTGGGTAGACCTGGTATCATTGTGCTCACCAATAATTTTTAGCAAGATGAAAAATATTCTGGAGTTTCTCCCCTGTGAAGCAGGCTGTGTGGGAAGCTGGCACAGAGGCATTTCATCTCAGATGTGTTTGATTTCTGTTCTTAGTTATGGCTACCTGCAGCAGAACGGAACATGCTTCTGGCATCTGCTCCAGCGGGATGCAGGGATGCAGGAACCGCATCACCTCCCCGTGCTTCAGTGGACTTTAGGGAAAGGTGGGGAATAACAAGAATTAGTCTTTAACCATTTTGTCCTCCAATTCAGCACTCAAGGAAAAGAAAAGAATTCTTGCTCTTTTTTGTTTGTTTGTTTGTTTGGGTTTTTTTATTCTAGCCTTTTCCAAAACTTTTTGTACAGTTTCTCAAAAATATCTTCACTGGCCTTTGGAGTATTTTGTCCTGTTTATTTAACAACATATTTCCTCTATTATAAGCTAAAGCAGAATAATAAGCATTTTTTAAAATGTCAGCACACTTTACATTTCATATATATTCAATCACAATAAAATAAGTGAAACATAAGTGTACGTTTAAATGCATTAATCATACTTCCACGTGGACTAAAGCACAAGATTTTAAATCATACTTCAGCCACCAACAGGACTAAAGTAAAAATACAAAGCAATGAGAAACCTTAGCATTTACTTGCAGTGACAGTCCTATAGGAACCTTCACGGCATAAAAATACTGCTACATTTTTTGACTCACAGCACTTCAGTCTTTCAGCGCCTTGGTAAGCATCTCTTAAGATACCTTTTCCCTAAGGTCCAATCCCACACAGGCTGAAATCAAAGATTCTTTCTATCGAGTGAAGCAGGACTGAGGAATCTGTGTTTTGGACACAGCCTGAAGGTGAAAAAGGTTTACACAGTCTGAGGGCCAGCCCCAGCACTGGACTGGCACCGACCACCTTTCTAGTTACAGCTAGCGGCTTTTGTCCTGTTCTATATGATCAGTAAATGAACTGAATAGTTAGTTTGCAAGAATTTTCTTCAGCAACCACAGCAGTGCCAGCTGCATTGCTAGTAATAACACAGCCCATTCTTCAGAATCATGCAAAATAGAAAATGTAATTAATTTTCTTTGAAAATTCTGTCTGAGCACATTTGGCACCCACTTCATTTCACTGCCACATCAGAAGATACACTCTGACCAACATCACATACCCTGAAGACACAGAAGAAAGAGAATAAATATTATTATTGGTGTTTGAATATTCAGTCTATGCAAATGTATTATATACTTTGCTTAGCTTCGTCATAATAGAAAAAGCAAGCAAGACAAACTTGTAATTTTTCCTGCACACACTTTCCTTTTGTCTTTTTTTCCCCCAGATTTTGCATAGTGAATATTGCAAGCTTTTCTTTTTAGTTATACGCCTCTAGCTATTATCTTGGAACAAAAATTCAGACATATCCAGCACAAAACCACATGAAATGGCTCATCACAACTGCGCCTCGAGGTTTCAGAATCATAGATGCTGGAAAGGACCTATTAATTTATCTTTCTGCATATGCCCCTGCAGTCTAGTCTTTTCTATTTATTCTGAAAACCTCAGGTAAAATGGTATCGTACAAACGAATTAATGAAAAATAGCTTCAGCTCTGTACAGACAATGAGCTGGTTTCTGGGGAAGGGAAAGTCCTGTGTTTTCTTGTGCAGATACCTGATCTGATGCATTAGAATAACCATAAACCACCAGGTTGTGCTGTTGCCCTTAAGCAACGTGCATCACCACAGAGCTATGCTACTGTGCTCATATCTGATGGCTTGTACTAGTCCGGGAAGACCCTAAAATCCTAGAAAACCAGAAAGAAAACAAGTCCCTCGGACTCATTTTCCTTTTGATTATACAGCTCAGTGTTTCTCATAGGACTTTGGCTCATTTTGTAAACCACTGGCAGCGTTTGCTGGCCATGAAATTCAGGTACAAAAATAAATAATCCATCTGCACAGGCTTAGGATGCAAACACTCCAAAGCTGACCTGGGAATTGATGTTGCACTCGGGGCAATTTCCAACAAACCATCCATTCCTGTTCATCCCTGCAGCTTACTTTCACTACTGCATTCCCCCCCCCCATGCATAAGCTGTTTCAGCTTTTCAACACTACATGCTATTTCAAAAATCAGGAGCGTACTGAGACGGGAGCTCAGAGGACACCTTGTGTAAGTAGAGATTGGTGAAGATGTTGGACGCAATGTCCGTTTGCTGCTGGAACCTCTCAATGCTGCTTGCGCTAGACGAACCCTCTGAATCTTACGGGTGCCTCTGGCGCGCTGGGCTAGCCCATAACTTTTTCAGATCTTTCAGATTACTCTTTTTGATAGTTCATACCTGAGCTACTTCTTTTTCTTTTCTGATTTCTAAATAGATTGGATTTTTTTCAGGTTCCCTATTAAACAGTTTCTAAGTAAGTCACTGAACTGAGCAGATTTTTTTTTCTTCAATGGGACTGATCACCTCAGACAGTGGTATGACTCAAAATTACTTTTCCACTATGTATGACTAAAGAGATATGTTAACTGCAGAGAAGTAATAACACCTTCCATTAAATAACAGAAATTTTACATAAGAAGAATGTGTAAGAAAGGCCATACTGAGTCTGACCAAAGGGAAATCAACAAATTCCAGGGAAGTTTGCAAAAGTAAAGTAGAAGAGCAGGCTAAACTTAATACTACGAGTAAAACTTAACAGGCAGTAAAAAACTGAGACTCAATAAGCGGTGATGTTTTTTAACTTATTGCCACCCAGAGGCTTTTCTTCCTTGAATCTGCCCAAGCACTTTTTGCGACCTTGTAATCATTTGGCATTCAGAACATCAGGCGACCAGATCCATTGTGTAAGTACATGAGATGTGACAAACCGTTCCTTTCAGTTTGCTTTTCAACCCACCACCTGTGAGTTGTACGGGAAACAGTCTAAAGAAAACTGGGCTGAGATTCAAGGCTGGATCCTGATACTTTCCCTCATAAAACTAGATAATTAGATAAGACCAGTTTTAGGGGTTTGTGACACAAGAGACCAGAGCATCCCACAACACAAAACCAAAACCAGGACCCCAAAACTTTAAACCTAGACAAAATAACTCAGAGTCACATTTGGAGACGATTTAGTTTAACTTCCGCATCACTAAGCATTGGGCTGTGTATTCTCTTCTAAATATTCCCAAGCCTTTTAGGATAATCCCCCAGCTACCCTTCAACTTTTTCCTTGGTGCTGGAGTAGGTTTTCCTCACTGTGTGCTTTCCTCCTTACTTGATGCAACACATACTGTCTTCTCTCTTCCCTCAGAGTACTCCAAGAAAAACAGCTTTTAGCTCTGCTTAAAAGGAAGAGGAGAAAAGGTTCCTCTTCTTTCTTGCACCTCAGTGGGAATACACGGGATCAGGAATGATGAGGAGCTGGTACCGTCCTGGCCTGTGGATCACACTTCAGTTGTGGGTGACATGCAGCACAGATGCTTTCTCTCCTAAAATAGTCTCTCAAAGAATATAATCAGATTTTTAGCTACTGAAAATCACAGTAGCGCTATTAAAGCCTGCTTCTGTACATCTATTTAGCTGAGATAGGAATCTGTCCATTCGGAAAGAAGGTAATTGTATGTTGGACATTTTCAGATTTCCTTCTGTCTAAATTATTGAGAAGCAGGTACTCCTGTGTCAAGTCCAGGGTCTTACGTGGGGTGATAAATGGGAATATAAAACTCTAGAACATTTACAAAGTCATGAAATAGGGAAAAAATCCCCTCCCTCTTTGGAAAGGTTAAAAATCTTGCCCCACAGATCTGTTCAATGCCAGCAAAAAAAGTTAACAGACAGTAAAAGCAAAGCTAAGGAGATCATTCAGTTGTAGTTTTTGAAGGCTTATGACACAATCCGTCACCAAAGCCTATTAAGAAATTTGAAAACTACAGGGTTAAAGGTAAATTTCTGCCATGGATTAAAAACTATTCATGAAGAAGAGAAAACAAAGGAGAAGAAAAAAGCTCTAATTTTTGACATACAGAGAGGTTAATACGGAGTGCCCCAAGACTTGCTGCTGATGTTTGTCACTTTAAATCGACGGCATAATGCAAAAAGTACTAGCTTACGCAGCAAATATTCTGCACTTCTCTACTGCAATAAATACTTGTGCTTGCTTGCTTTAGATCTGGCTCCTGAGTCTGTACGCCCTAACTTGTAATAGCACCCACAAGACTATCAGGGCACACAAAAAGGAAGCTTCATCTCGATATGGTTACACTTCAGTAGAGATGTCCCAAGGGGACAATCTCTGTTACTTGTGATTGCTCATAAATCAGAAGAAAGACAATTCTTCTTTTAAACCATTCAGTGAGTCTGAAGCTCTGCAAGGTAGATAAAACATATTTTTCCCTTGTATATTGAAAAAATGAGGGAATCATGCTGATGCTGTGGAAAACTGCTATTATGTCTGAATGAATGGGACGCAACATCACAAAGATTCTTTAAATCCCAAGTAAACTCTGTCTTAAAGGTTTAGGTCATACCATGCATGTATGCAGATGTTCAGCATGGAAGTGAATGGTATACAACTCATTTTCCAGTAAATGTAGCCAACTGGAAAAAATAGTAGAGGAAGTTTTGTCCAGATGAAGATTCATGAATCTACCAATGCAGACAATAATGGATTCAGAGATGGTTATTTAAAAAAAAATCTAAACAACAACTCGGTAAAAATGTCTGCTTATTCTTCAAAAGCAGCCAGAAATGGTTAATGTGTTGCAAGCGACTGCTAGCAAAAAGATAAAGTCCAATTAAAAAGTTTGCTGTTATTTTGCATCCTCTTGATTTTGAATTCAGTTTCAATCACATCACAGAAAACATGGAAAACATTCAGAAGAAGAAACAGAAATATCTTCTAGGCAACAAGAGCTTTGAAAAATGAAAAAGCAGTTTTACACACGGTTCTGCTCCTTTTTTGACCAGCAAAACCAGCAAAAGTCTTTCAACTGTGCAGTGTCTCAAAAGTTGAAAAGCTGCCATGCTCACACTGATTAGAGAAACCTGACTCAATTATCCTGTGCACATATATCAAGACAAAAATACAAAGTACAATGAATACTCATGATTCAGAACATAAATTGATTAACAGTCGGTTCAGCCAAAAAGTTGTCTTCGTGGCGTATTTCATAGTTAGGCATCGTGGCAGGAGGAATTGGCAGAAAACAAAGTCGAACATTTAATTTCCATTGTCAGCTGATGAAGCAATGATCTCAGAAAATCAGTTGCCTTATGCCAACACGTATTGATATGTATGACTATGTAATATTTTCATTTGCATTATGAATAATGCTGCCTAGTGTAGGCTACCTAAAATATTTCATTTTTCTAAAAATATGATTGGACACCTTCCCAGCTTACACAGTACATTTGCCCTTTTGAGAGTAATGTAGAACTGAAGTCAATAATTGTATTTTATTTCACGTTGTGTGTAGCACATGCAAAGCATTCGCCTTCTGTTCGTAATGCAAGATTAGCAGTCATGAAGACCTGATGGTCCCTGTAGGGGAACTGATGCAAATCAAGGGTTGATATCCACCTAGAAAGGAATTCAGAAAGTATCCCTGATCTACCTACAAAATTTTTAAAAAGTATGTTCACAGTATTTTTAAAATATATATTTTTCAACGTCTCTTTTTCCTTTCTCTTGTTCTCAAATACATGGATTAAGGTAAGGCTGAGGATACTAGTTTATTTTTGTTAGAAATGTAGCATCTCAGTTTCCATAGATTCCTCAGTGTTACTTAGCTGATGAGAACACAGTTTAGTTAAGCTAGAAGGCCTGCTAACCTTAAAAATCCCCAAAGTGTCTCTTTGCTGGAACAGGCTGATAGCTTCTGCCCAATTTTTTCTTTCTGAACATGTTGTTTAACAAAAATCTATTTTGTTCACAGCAAAATTCCTTAAGACTTCCTGCTCATCATCTCCAGACCTCTACTGTTATAAGAAACCATTATGTATTATTTGACTCATTGCCTAATTAAAAATAATCTTGTGTTTTCATCCCCACTTTGCTCCTAATGGAAGAGCATTTGACAATCTAAATCACTTGTGATTAGAAACCTTATTGCCTCTTCCAGAAAAAATGTGTAGAAACCTATTTTTATCATGAATGTTACCATTTCCTTTTATGCTTTCTCCTCTTGGATATTTCTTTATGGTTAAATTTATAACATGGAAACATCTGCATTAGCTGCATCATTTTTCTAAGCTAAGCTGACCTGTTTCAGACTATCAGGCTTTTTAGGATAGGAAAGAATTTACTTTCCCATCACCATCCAGGTAAACCTTGTCCACCCTGTCTCTGTTTGAGAGCATCACTCTTGACATGGAGGGATGAGAAATACATGCATCATTATTGGAAAATACATCAATATCTTACACTTCATGTCTTATTTCTATACAGATATTCCAATGAAAGTATCCTACCTTACCCAGAGCTGTCAAATTCTACTGTTTGTCTCTGAGTGCATGACTTGGTTTGATACGACATTACAAGACAAATAAGCTGGCATGATGTTTTGAGACGAACACAAATGCAGGAATAGTAGGAAGTCCTCTGAGATGTAAATTCTGCTTTCTGACTACTCTGCTACGTTTCCTCGACTGCTCTCAACCGGTACAGGGTTTGCTATGTCAGGTCTAGAAGTCATTATCAACAGCAGTAAGCTGTGTGCTGGTAAATGTGTTATTATAGCCCTATCTGAAAAAGAAAATGAATCCACAATGTTTTAAGCATTACAGAATGATGACTCTGGCAGGAGGCCAGGTGCCCACCAAAGCCGCTCTGTCACTGCCCTCCTCAGCTGGGCAGGGGAGAGAAAATATAACAAAGGGCTCATGGGTCGAGATAAGAGCAGGGAGAGATCACTCACCAGTTGCCGTCATGGGTGAAACAGACTTGGCGTGGGGAAAAAATTAATTCAGTGTATTACCAACCAAATCAGAGTAGGATAATGA
>JANZLQ010000089.1:38729049-38744737 GCA_026212715.1 Elanus axillaris | reverse complement strand
GGAATCTCTGCTCCGGCGCTGGAGCGTCTCCGACCTCCTTCTGCCCTCACCTGGGGCTCTGCAGGGCTGGGGCTCTCGCATGCTCTCAGTCTGGTCTCCGGCTGCAGTTTCTGTGTCGCAGCAACTTTTTCCTCTTCTTAAATCTGTTCTCCTGGAGGCACAACCACCGTCACTGATGGGCTCGGCCTTGGCCGGCGGCGGGTCCGTCTCGGAGCCGGCTGGCATCGGCTCTGTCGGACGTGGGGGAAGCTTCTGGCATCTTCTGACAGAAGCCACCCCTGTAGCCCCCCGCTACCAAACCCTCGCCGTGCAAACCCAATACAACTTATTTGACCATAGAATCCATACTTTTTCTTCCCCAGTGTAGGTTCTAAAACTTCATCTTCTTTCTTTGAAGTCAGGCTGGTAGCGAGCAGGCCATCAAAAGTGATAGAGCCAAGACATTAAAAAGAAAAGGAAATATTTTTTGCAAAGATATTATTCTACACAGGAATGAAGGGCCACTGGCCTCGCCAGACTCATTCTTTCTGCCTTCCTCTCTTAGTTTACTGGACCCTCGGTGCCCATTCTTCCCCTGGGCTCATCAATTCCATCTGTTTTGCAGCTTTGTTTTGGGTGAGAGAAAGGAGGGAGGACCATTTCTTGAATCAGAGAAACTTTGGGAACAGGGATAAAGCAGCAAAGAAAATAAAAGCAGGGCAGGTGGTGCAAAGTGGGGCTGAGATGAGCTGAAGTGAGTATCAAGACCTAATTTGTCCATTATTTGTAAAGCGAGGCGGTAATTCAGCACCATCACTAGATGATCTACTAATGCAAGGAATTGGGTATCCAGACTCTTTTTTCTTCCACATTTCTGTCTGATTTTGTTCTCACTGCAGCTTTGCACCAATATTCCCCTTTGCCAGGTATGAAGTAAAGTGCTTTGGCTCAAAGCAGGAGACAACCGTGTTCCCCGTCCACAGCACGCACCCACACACACAAATACACACACACCTCCCAGTGGAAACTTCAGATATTTTTTTCTCTTCAGAAAGCTGCTTGGTTTAATTCCATATTGACTGAAAGGATTTTCAGGGGAAAATACATCCAAATAAAAAGCCGTCACTTTAAAAGCACGGAAGGAAAATTGCTGTGTAAGAGTCACACTTCTGCCAGAGAAAATCAGGTGCAGAAAGGGAAGAAAAGCTTTTCGAAGGGTTTTACAGCTGGGGAAGCTTGGGAACTATATTTTTCAGAATTCTTAGAAATGCAGCGATTTACTGCTACTGCTCACTAAAACACATATGCTAGTTATGGTGGGAGTGCAGAGATGTTTAGGTAAAGATTGAAACGACGAGGAGCTGAGGGAGCCTGGAGCAGTCTGAGAGACCAGTCTGACTTCTCCAGCATCCAAAGACCTGAACACAAACTCTGACCGTCCAGAAGCGAATCTATAAAATGAGATGAATGCCAGGAGGAAGAATGCAAAGATTTAACTAACCACTACTGCAGAATCACACGTGTTCATCAGCTTAGTTACCTACAGCATCGACCTCACCACTATATCAGCTAATGATTAACTTCATCCGTGCCACAGCCCGTCTACTTGTTGCTGCAGATGGCCTTGGGGAGAGCTGGAAGAGAAAAGGGAGGGGAGAAGGGAAGAAGCTGAGCACGACTCGTGAGTCACGAGGAAGCCAGAGAAGAAGGAATAGCCGCTCCTCAGTGCTCGGCTTCAGGCAGCGAGCTGTCAGGCACCTTACGTTAATAACTGTAATTTGTAAGTGAGAAATCTCCAGGATATCAGCGGTGCCTTGATGAGCTGTGACCAAGGATTAGCTGCAAAGAGCCTCCGCGCAGGAGGAGCTTCCCCAGCCCGGCAAGCACGCAGCCTCCCCAGCAGAAGCGACCAGCGCTTTGGAAACACGCCGTCAAGTTATGGTAAACTTCAGTGTCTGAGTTTTCCTAACCTCATGGCACAACTGCAGCACGAAGAAAAATACATCTGAAGTATCAACCTTCTTGCCAACAGTTACGTGCCCGTGGAGGTGCAGGAAATCAGCTCGGAAGCGTTTGCTCTGTTTTTTCTGTTTATAAGATGCTTTGCACAAAAGACATCTGACAGCCTTATCAGCTAGAGAGAAATAGCTGCAAACTGCAGTGTAAGTTTAAACGCCGGTTATTATGGCTGGATTTTTGATGATTGGAAAATTCCCAGTGGGACCTAGGAGATGCAAGCAACTGACATTTAAAAGATTTTAATTCCACCTTGATGTCCCACTAACGCTTTAAAGAGAAAAGAGCACATGCAGTTTCATTCTACACCGATGCATAATTTTATCTCCTTCAGTTTACTCAGCGTAATGCTATTTCTCACTCCAATATTCCTGAGCGATTTTAAGGCTGGCATTTCTTTGACCATGACAGATTTTGATGATGTCTTGTCTTTTCCTCCTCTGCAGCACTGCTAATTCCTACGCCGGACCCCTCTGCACGGGGGTGATCCCACATGAGCTGGGTACAAACCGTCTCCTTGCCTTTGCCTTTCCATCTGTCTGTAGGTATCGTAGAGTCACTCGGCATCCCCCCAGTGAGACACAGAAGTGTCTATATGCCCTTTTTGTGCTTGTCTAAAATGAGATTATTTAGCAGTAAAATGTAATAGTAACGTATTGCAATACATTCGACTGCCTATTCATTCCCCTAGAGCACATTCGTTTTTTTCAACAATAAATTGAATAGAAAGGACCAACAACAGGCTGCTTTTAGCTATCAGCAATCGGTTAATTCTCTTTTGGGGATCCCATAGAGGAGGACCCCCACTTTCCTGCCTAACACCTTCCGTCTGTGCTCTGTGCGCAGCTCAAAGCGAAGGGCAGGGTAGGTCTGGCGGTCTCCTCCAGGCTTTGGGTGCAATTCAGTTCGTTTTCCCAGAACGGCGCGTTGGGATTTGCATGGCTGGCTGCGGAGTGGAAACACCCTGCAGCTCTTTTGGTCCGGTGCCAGCGCCCATCTCTGCCGGACCAGCAGCCGCCGAATGGACGGTCCAGAGTTTGGGACTAAAGGATACCGAACACCCGGAGCCCCTCCGCCGCAGAGCCGAGGGGTCCAGCTGGTGTTGCGCTCATCATCTGCCCATTAAAATATCAGACCCGTTATGTTGGCAACAAATTAACATGGAAATGGAGGGGGGTGGGGGGAGCAGCGGGTATTTTTTGATTTAGTTGACCCTCCCTGCCTGATCAAATCAGCACTTCCACCTCTCCCGCTTTTAGCACTCTTACCCGAAAAGGAAGCCGAAAAGACCAACCTCAACAGCTGCTTTTCCCGTCTTGCTGCTTTTTTCTTTGAATAAAAGTGCTTTCTCAGGCCAAGAACCAGCTACCAAGTCGCCAGACAACTTACAGGTGCAATTGCTGGTTTACCTGCTGTCAGATAAGCATCATGCCAAGGAGCCAGGAACATCCTAAGACTCAAAAGATATGCTACTTTTTATATGTAAATAATGTACTGAAGTAACGCCACTTTGGCAAACAGCTGAAGGGAACGCACACATTTCTGCTCAGCTTTGTTTATACATCTGTGCATTTCCCACTTTGCTGAGACCTTTGCCTATTATAGTGTATTTTTATAATCGCTGATAGGACTGGAGTTTGTTTTGAAATTCTTTCCAAGATCCGAACCAAGTACATGTAGATTTAATTTTATTTTCTTTAACTTTTTGCAGTTTTAATTCACAGGGCTGCTTTGTCATTTGAGTAGGATTTGCTAGATTCCACGTTGCTTTTATTAGAAATAAAGAAGCATTGAAGTCTGGTGTTAACACTGGGGTAGCCATCCAACCCATTTATTCAATTTTCACATCTGATATTCCTTGGCCGTATGAGGGTGGGTTGTCAATTCAGTGTTTGGGACTGAGAAAGGGCTCTGCCTTCTGGTCAGCGAGCTGCTGTAGCATTGAGCTACTTTCTTTTCCACTTCCAATTTTCTGATGAAAAAGAAAACAATTGGGTTTGTCGTTGGGTTTGGGGTTTTTTTTTTTAGTAGTATTTTCTGTATTTTAATTTAATATAACCCCCCAAATTTTACTCCAGAAATAAAATGTCTGAAAAATAATTCACATTGAAGAGACTCCACTGTTCAGTTCTCAGCGAATCTGCAACGCTGTCACTCTCACGTTGTCATTTGATTGTACCCTCCGCTGTGAATGTATTTGTCACCTGCGTTATAAACTCTTATGTCTGAGCCATTTATGTCCTGAGTTTTGGCCGTCTAAAGCAACACAAGGAAGTTAAGCTGGAGATAACGCTTGGCTCGCTCCAGCCGCAAACATGGTCATTCCCAGGTTGAAGAGCGTGTTGTCATTAATCCACCAAGTGAACCATTAAACATCTTAAAAGGTTCAAACCCAACCACATCCTGAGCTGCAGGGAGAGACTGGAGCCACCCTCCAGTCAGCGAGAAACTACAGATGGGTGTTTGCAGCAGAAGCAGACACAGCCACATCAGCACCAGGTTTAGCTAACTAGGCTAATGCTAATGATTAATTGGCAACACCAGAAATTGTGGTGGTAACAGGTGGTGTGGGTGACACAGACTATGAGCCTTTTGCAGGAGGGGGGTGGGATGGGATGGGAGCTAGGTGGGTCTTCCAGGTGCCACCAAAATTTTCCAGTTTTAGATCTGTGCTGCCAGGTCTTCATTGACGCTCGTTGTTCTGGGACCCTTCCTGCAGCCTCCTGAAAGCAGATAGGTCTTTCCCCTCATTGTAAGCTCACGTTTGGCTGTAGCCAGCAGAGCTGCACCCAAAACCTGGTGTTTCTCTGCTCAGACCCTGACCATACCCACCCATGACTTCTTCTGCTCAAGAGCGATCCTGTCGAGTACCAGCACATCCAATGAGAATTTTTTATTTAAAGGTATGTGTATTTAAGATGTAAGAGTACGGGTGCGTTTTTAGCTTTCGGTGATGCTGTGCTGAAGAGAGCTAGGGACGCCGAAGGGGTCCCCCGAGAGCGAAGTCGTGGCTGGAGCTGCTGCGGGCAGCCGGCGGGGGATCGCTGAGCAAAGACTGGAGCGTGCTCTTGGAGGAGAGCTGGGCTGGGGGAATGGGTCTCAGCTGGAGAAACTCCTTAGGAAACCAGACTGGAGCTTCTGAGTTGGGGCTTCTCTTTATTTCTACAGTCCTTAAGAAATACTTCACTAATGCTGTCTGTTCTTTATAGAAGCAGACTGCTGGGGTTGCTTATTTTCATTATTACTCTGTGAACAATGTTCACCGAGACCATGATAATTCACCGATGGATATTAGATTTATTCTATATACGCTAAGACAGCTCTGGCTTTTGGTATTGTGTTTTGGAAATATAATCCACACGTGCTTCACAAGACACTACTGGCACTTGATCCTTGACCTGTTTGTATAGTAATTATTAACTAGCTTAATTCTGAGAACTTTGTTCACATTATGTTTTCACAGAAGATATTTTGGCATGATAAAACAATGCCTATTACTAGTCAAGGTTGTTTTTGCTCAGCCAAAACAGCCACATTAATTCTAAATTCAGTGTAAACAAGAAACAGAATAAATGTTTTCCAAGTAGAACAACAAGCCTGGCAAGGAATAAAACACATTCATGCTTTTAAGTGCATAATACAAGTGTGCAGAAATACAGAATTTCAGTTTTGAAGAATGTCAGAACATTTTACAGTCTATGGTTTATGTATTTTTTCCCTTTCATTTTGAGTTAATTCTTCGCTTTAACCAGCCTTAATCCTTAATCCATTTCAGTTCAGGTATTTATCATTTGTGCATGTATCCAAGCCTGAATTCGATGTGAATTTGAATTGGGACTGATTCTGAATGTCTTTTCAGACGAGTGCAAATCAGAGCAGTCATGGACTGAATTTGCCTGAGGCTAAACTACAAGCACAGAAACCTCCAGTACTAACTTAATCTGACTCATATAATAGCAAGACTCTACTGGTGTTGATGATACTATCATAGTTTGTGTAAGGATCAGAAGATTTATTGGTTTTAATAACTTACTATTAGATGATTTTTCACATCAGTGCTTCCTTGACTTCAAGAAAGTGATCTCTTAAACTGCACTTGGATAAACCAAATACACTGTTTCATAACTTTTTCCCTATAAAGTAGGTTATCCAGACATCATACCGTCCTTTTTCTGAAGATTTCCAATTTTCATTATCAGTTTGGAATGAGGCTGCAGAATTAAACAATCATTCCAATAATTGTCTCGCCACTGCTGCGTGGACATATGCCACCACTTCCCTCCTTTTTTTCTCCCAGTCCTGCTTACGTCTTCACGTGTTGTGTCCTTGCTCTTATTTGCAACGTTGTACTAATACTTTATATTCAGCTTGTTATCTATGATCCTTGTTTCTGCAGTGCAGGATATGTCGATTTTCTAAGCATAGATATATGACAGTGCAGATGTACAAAATGTGTTTGTCTATATTAAAATAAATGTGATTTACACTTAGACATGGCAAGCCTTCCTTAGTATTTCCTTAATCCACAATTAATTTTAAATTATTACCAAATCAAGACAGACTCCTGTCAGAAATGGCCAGATGCTATTTTTCAGTGTGTTTTACCATAGACGGTAGTAGTGTGTAAAGTCTAAAAATGGTGCCTAAGTCTACTCCTGATGGTAAAAAACGGTATTAATGCGAGTGAAGTCCTATAATTTAACACATACTGAAATACGACATGGTATAGATCCTCCACTGGTGTAAGTAGTCATGCTGAAGTTGAAATGAATGAACGTGTGATCATTTATACCAAGAACTGGTATTTCCTAGGTTTACAAATATTTATCTGTATTTTAAATTCCCTTTTTCATACTGGAGGAAAAAACTTCCTTATCTGTCATCTGAAATTTGTCTTTGCTTCCCACATTTGGTAGAGAACCGGGAAACAAAATACAGAGGGTGGAAAATGGCAGAAATTCTGACTAGAAATAGCGATCTCCCCTATGATGAACTGTGTTATGGAATAAAAGTCAGCTTTTTACATTTTCTCTTTAATATTTTTGAGTTGAACTCTTTGCTATGTGAATGAGTGGACACATGCAAATAAACAAATTTACTAATAGTCTTTAGTGTTATCAATAATTTTACAAACTAAGGACCTAAGAAAAGAACGTGGCCAGAGAAGAGAAACCTCTGAAATGAAGTCTTGCATCACCTATAGGTGTTATTTCTAGCAGAAGGCAGAGTAACCCAAGACAAATCATGGTAGAAAATTTCCTCACCTAACAAATCCTTGGGTTACTGCTACAAATATCCCCATTTCTTATCGCAGTAAAGCCTTGTTTGCCTCTAAGGAGAGCAAAAAAGTTTACATATATTGACATGAATACTAGATTTGAGAAAAGACTATAATCTTAATCAGAGACGGGGGAATGTAGAGAGAAGATTATGTGATCAAAAGATACGAAGAGTGTTTATTCATTACTAAGGACAACTTATCCTGTGCTATTTCTGCATCTCCTGATGTAGGCTTTAAAACATATGGAACTTGCACAGGAGGAGGCTGGAATAAGATACTAGTCTTTTTAAGATAGATATATTTCATAGTGTCGTGGGGAATGGAAAAGATTACTCTCTGCATTTCAATAGCTGGCATTCAATCTGATTTTAAAAATCCCAAACCATACGACTTCCATCTCTTCTATTATTCAACAGTTTAATACGCTGCATTTCCTGATATTTATATCAAATGTCTTTCATCCATTATGATATATTCCCCTTACCTGTTAAAAATGTACTTCCATACAATGAAGTGAATAATTATTATCCTTTCTAGAAGCTTATGTCCTCAGACACTTGAAAGCTGTTATTGTGTTCCTGCTTATTCCTTATTTGGCCAAATTATAACCACTTAATTCTCTTCATTTTTCTTCCCACTTCAGTTCTTAAAAAAAAAACCCTCTTAATTTGTTATTCTGTCTCTTCTCTGATTTCCTTCCAATTTAACATCTTTTCTGGGAGACCATTTTTCACAGTTGCGTGCAATGGCCACGACAAGGTTGCAGAAATTCTTTGCTTTGTGACTGCCATCCATGTCCAGAAAATCCTTTGGAGTCCAGGGCTGAACTTCCATTGGACGCAAAGGGCATTGGATCCTAAACTTGCATTTTATTTTTTTTATCATTCTTGTAACACACTCCAACTCTTATCGGTTACTACTGTTCCGTTGCCTACATTGCTTATTCTAATGGTTCAGCTTCTGACTGGCTGTAAGTTTTATGTTGTTTTTTTGCTTGCAGTAAAATATTTTTACTCCCTTGATGAGTCCGTTTTGGCCACTTCATTCATGTTTCTTATCAGTCCTTTTCTATTTCACTCTCCTTATTGACATTTCAAATCTTCTAGAATGAGGATAATCTGTCCATTTCATTAAGATCTTATTTATGTCTTTTCTAAATCATTAATGAAGATACAAAGTAAACCCAGTCTAACAATCAGTATGTGTTACCCCACTGGACATTTCCAACCATCTTGTTACACAGCTGTTTAGTGTAATTTTTTTCTTTTGTCTTTTAGCCAACATTCAATCCACACACAATTGTCTCCAGCCAAACTGACTCGAATTAATTTTTCAATTAAGATTTCATGGGACGGTGTCAAATACTTTACTAAATTCCAAATATCTATCAACTCTTACACTGATTGCTTTCGCTTTTCTTTTTCTTTACTGTTTTTTTCCCCGCTCCCTCTGTTGAAAGCTCATTCCTTCAAGTGCTTCGCACAAAGGCATCAACAACTGTTCCGTGCGTGGAGCACTTCAAAATTGAGCTTGCCAGCAGGTAGACTTGAATTGCCTCTTTGTGCAAGGACCATTTAGCTCGGGGTTTGCAAACCCTGGAAGAGACATCTCTCTCCTTGACTCTTTGCAGAGTGACAGGTGTTAGCTGAAGGAGTTACGGGGTTGTTGTAATGAAACCCACTCTCAGACTCGTAAGTCTCTCCGTTATTTTAGTTTACGCAGCTTGAAAATACCTTCTGTCCATTCTTTATCATCAGGCAAAAAGCAGAAGATGAATTTGTAATTGCATTCTCTGATTTTTATGCCAACGAGGGACATTTCTTTCTACCTCCAGCCATCATCTGGTGTCCGTGGTATGCCCAAGCCAGCAAACGCAGGCTTCTTAAACCCAGGGTGCTGTTCCCCAAAGGGTCTAAGGAGTTGAATTTTGGCAATCTCCTTCCTCTGCATTAATCCTCTGGTATTTCTACTGCTTTCAGAGGGACTAATCACGCAGTGAAGAGCTGCTTATCGTTAATTAAAAAAGTCTAGCCTGGACATTTTAGAGCTACTCTGTGTTTCTCTCATTGAGGGGAGGTAAGGCAAGGATGGTAGCCTGTTTTATTTACATATTATTTAACATTTAGTTAATTCCTGTCGTTCACTGAAAACAGTCATGAAAGTAATTGTTCTTGCCTATATTAACAGAGTGTATCTGGGATCCTTACTCATTACAAAGGAAGTTTTATGTGAAGAAAGAGACGGTAGCTTTCTATGAACTGGAACGTATCCTTCACGTCTAAGCCACCAGGAAATCTCCACCACTAGGACTGACTTTAAATGAATTCATGGTGACTAATTATAAGATGTTTCTTCCAGGATTCCGGAATAATATTACCAGAAAAACGTTTTATAGTTATTCAAACTTCTGCCAATGTAAGGGAACCAATAAGCAAGTTTTTGAAGGATTAAAATGCCCCCTCCTTCCATGTGAAAAATACAGGACCATCCATGCCGACTTTAGCAGTAGCCAGAGACTTAGATTAATTGCTGAAGGATTATGTGCGTCTTTTAAAAAAACCACATCTGAATCTATGAAAGATTTAAAGAGGCCTTTGAATAATGAAGAAAACCATTGAAATTAAGGAAGCCCAATGGCTTTTCATTTTATTGCAAACATTTTAAGACTTGACAACAGTTGCAGTGTTCCCCTAATTTTTGCTATAAAAGGGAAGTAAAACAACAGTTTATTGTAGCGATACTTCATACTGCCCTACTTCTGTAAATTGTCTTTAAGCTCTAGGGTAAGGATGGAACATTCATGTTTTTAAATTGGATACAAAAGCAGTTTCCATGCTGCTGCTGCTGTAGCATAAATTGCTACACAGAGACTACCAGATATATCTAAACATACTGATGCTCAGCAAATTGTGAAGCTTTTTTTGCCTTGCTTTACCTGCAATGCTTATCTTTTGTGCTCCTCTTAAATGCTTTCTAATGTTTGAAAGGTATAACGCAGATCTTGAAAATGTTTCCTGCTTGTAGGAGGTTGCATAATTCTCCTTGAAACAGACCCCAACCTACCTGAGCTGTCCTGAACTTTAAAAATGTTTTAGCATAACTAATTTATAATATACATTGGCTGACCAGTGTGAACCTGGATCTTACACTGCAATTTTTTATGAGGACATAATGTTCTACCCACAATAATGGAGAGAAAATAGGACTTATTAAACTTTCATTGGAGAGCAGCAGTGGGTCAGGCACCGTGTCGCGGAGGTGATGCGCTCTCCAGACCCCGCAGAGGAGGCACTAAAGGGTTTTCCTGCCTCGCACGGGCTCGGAGAGGGAATAACGGGTTGATGTATTTGGCGTGCGGGTAGGTGCTGTGACGGGCTCGCGGTCGCTCCGCGGGAGCAGCCCCAGCGTCTGGAGAAAGGACCCGGGACTGCGCGGAAAAGAGCTGAAGGTTCTGCAGGTGGTGGGAGGCTGCTCATCGCTGTTCGATATTCCAGATGGCATCTGTAATAATTACATTTAGTGAGACGGCTAGGAAGGGAACGGTGCCATTAAGAAGCCCTTGCAAAACCCATTTGAACTGACTGCTGTATTTTGCAGACAAGTACATAATGGGATACTGAGCAATTAGACATTGAATTAGCAATTAAATATTGAATCGCGTAGATCTCTGATGTAGATACCAACTGTCTCTGGAAACTCCTTCCTTGCTTGTTCCTTCATTACACTTCCTTTGTTGTTCATTACAGAATAGACTTTTACATTCTCTGTAGGAAGGAAAATACATTTTAAGGCTATTAAGTGTTAATGATCAGATTGTAAGGTCCTATTACTTCATTTGTTTATTTATTTTAAGATATTCAGTACACGAGAGCAGAACGAGCAGCACAACTTCTACGGCGGTATCTTTGAGAAGTTTGGATGAGATTAGCGGGAGGCTATTTGCTGGAATAGACATGTAGCTTTTGCATTCACAAAGGGTAGGAAGGCCGGTTGTTAACCGCAAGATTAGCGATGCAATCATCTGATATTTTAAATAATATGAGAGATCTGAAACATGGAAACAAATCAAGCCTTGCTACGGATGAGAAAACATTACCTGAAAATATGTATGTATTTAGAGCAGAGCTACAGCAACAGATGCTGCGTTTGAAAAAAGGTATTTACAAAGATGTACAAAGCTGCCTCTGCATCTTACCTCCAAATTGCTATAAAACTCACAATAATTACAAATTAACTTTTAAAAGAAGAAATGTGTACACACACAAATAAGCAATGCGAAACAATTTCTTCTCGTTTCTGAAATTAACAAATATATTGAGGTTTAATTGCCGACGGTTTATAAGGAGAATAATTTTGAAAGTAATATAGCATGTTCTTATTTGGTTTTAGTGCTTGGGTACTAGATTTTTTTTTTTTCATTTCAAACTGATGATATGAAACCTTGAATTTATTGTAATAGGAAAAATGGCAGTTTTCTTTATTGCTGTTTTCTTGCCTTAAAAAAAACCACTCTGACAAACATGTCTATCACCCTGTTCAGTTCAGAAGACATAGCAAAATCTGGATGCAGTGGAAACTCATTCTATTTTTTGAGGTAGCAAACATAGTTTCCATATCTCCCAACTAGTACCTAGTTTAAAAGTAAATGTTAAATTTGCAGCAAAATGTTCAGATTACTGTCTGGATTTCAAGCAACTGCACTTGAGTCCTTTGAAGTCAACTACAGTTTCAGCCCAGTGGGTGGAATTAGGTATGTACGTTATTCATAGTATTATGTACCATTTTGCTTGCTTTCCAAGCCATCTCCAGCCATTCTTTCTGGGTATTAACCTTTGTTTTTGTCAGCTCCATCATTTGTCATTTTCCAAACTGGCCTATAAAATGGAAATGAGAACGCAGCCAAGGCTGATGATAAATGCAGTAAGCAGGACCTGATTTTTTTTTAAGCTACATTTTTAAAATCATATTTTGCTCTGCTTAGAAAACTTTGTTTTCCTTGATACTAATACTGTTAAAAACATTTGTTCC
This sequence comes from Elanus axillaris, assembly GCA_026212715.1. Classification (NCBI taxonomy): domain Eukaryota; kingdom Metazoa; phylum Chordata; class Aves; order Accipitriformes; family Accipitridae; genus Elanus; species Elanus axillaris. The sequence goes on along the minus strand of JANZLQ010000089.1, from coordinate 38,732,433 downwards.
CACAAGACTGAAAGTCTTCCAATATAAGTATACAGTCATGATATACTGTTAGTAAGTGCATTATCTCTCGGACTCTCTTACAGAAAAGACAGAGGAAGAACATTTATTCTGGACTAGGCCTACAATGCATTGAACCTCGAGGCTGGGTCTGAGGAGGAGGTCGCTGTGATAGTTGCATCCTCACATGAGATGAGAGCATACAGGAGAGAAAGGGTGAGGAGGTGAGATACATATAAATTGGGCTCTAAAAATACCACCTTTAAAAAAAATAGTAAATTCTATTTCTTGAACTAAAGAAAGAAATAGGTCTTATCAAGTGATTTTCCTCTGTATTTAAATATCTTATGATGTTCTTTATAAAGTAATTTTCATAAGCCTCCAAAGAAGGCTAACAATACTATATTTTTGTAAGTCCTAAAACTCCTTTCAGAGTCCATTTATTTCTAATGCTATCAAAAAAATATGAATTATGGGCAGCGCCATCAGTACATTAATCTTTCCTAAAAGAGTCTGAGTAGAACTGCAAACGTCGGTACCTTATGCCTTCTTTGTGTTCAGAAATTCGGACCAAAATATTATATAAATGGTGTCCTGCAGCAGGATTGGTTTTGTCTGGGTTTTTTTTGCACTAGTAGAATGATTTCCCCTTTCTATTGGATGCATTGTAGAAAACCGTGTTCACACAGAACAGACTGCATACCCCACTCACCTTGACGATGATAACAATAGCGTAGAAGATACTGTTAGTTTGACCCTTTATCTTTGTTGGGAATTTCACTAGCTAGATGTCCTCATATCTTTGTGATGATCAGGTATCAAATACATGCCGTTATCTAATCTTGGCTGCTTTTGGTGGATAAAATGGACAGAATGCAGAGAAGTAAGGCTTCATTTGCAGAAAAATACAGGCTAGGCGATTCTAAATCATCCCACACCTATCACAGGACAGGCGTTTTTCACAAAGGTGGTTGTTGTGAAGAAGCTGGTTTATACTTATAAACTTTATTTAGATGCAGGTTCCACAAGAGATTAAGTGAATGTAACAAACGTGGGAATTTCTGGTCATAAAATGATGATTCTTATCTATTTGTCCCTAATATATCATCTGAATCTCTGGGAATTTCTGTTATTTTGAGGCTCATTCCTGAGCAATCAAAAGTTAGTTTCCAAGTTCTGGATGACACCTGGATTGTAAGGTGTCCCATGAAACCAACGTAAAATCAGAATTGTCCCTCTCTCCAGACTTCGGCTGGAGGCAAAAGAATTTCTGATCTCTCTGCAGAATGGGAACCAAATACTGAAATAGATTTGCCCTCCATAGTGCAGAGGAAGATGAATTCTGCATTTTCATGACAGCAGAAGGCACACAGGTAGTGCTCAGACTATACCTGGGTATTCATCAGCTGGGAGTGCAGAGGTGGAGAATCTCTGTGAAGTTTGTCTCCTTCATGCATGTGTTGTAGGCAGCTATAAAATTCCTATGCTGTTTTATTTAATGCTTTCTAAATAATATCTAAGAAGCAGTTAGCTCATAAAGAGGTAATTTTATGTTTTACTTTGTGTGCTTCGTTTTATCTTTCTGTTTTGACATTGGTTTATATCTTATGCCCAAAATAGAAAATCTGTATTGAAAAAACAGCAACATTTCACACAAAAGCACTCAGTTCAAGCATTCCTTAGCTTGTAAGGTTACCCATGGGATTTTAAATTGCCTCACATGGTTTTTTGCTCTTTGACATTACCTTTCATTCCAATATAATACACTATTTTTTTCACCGTATCCTGCCACCTTCAACTGATACGATTCACACTACTCCCTAACAAACATAGCCATTAAATGTTGCATCTAATCCTTGCTTTTTATTGTATGAATTTCCATTATTTATTGCATAGTCTTCAAAATGAGGTTGTTATTCCTAAGTTGATAGGAGGAAAAAAAGTCTTATTACATAAGTTAATTCTAGGTGCTGCCCTTGAGGTGTCATGGCCCATACTTTGGACAAAGAAGAGTTCTGTTGATGTGTAGCATGCCTGTTTGATCAGGTGCAGTGCAAATTTAGGTTTGTCCTTCCAAGTGAAAAAGGAACATCTTTGAAATATTTTTTTTGTCAACATAAAATACATGTGCTTTCACACACACACACAGAGAACAGTTTCCTAACCCGGGGCACTTGCATGTCTCCTTTAGTGGTACGTGCAGAGCTGTCCAAACACACCCAGCTTGAGGTGGCTGGACGTACGAAGAACTACAAATTGGATGTTTCTGTCTCTCAGTCTGCAAGCAATAAAACCTGATGAGCAGGCACAAGGTCTCTACTGGATAAGGCTCTGTACACAACACAGACATGGAAAAAGGGAGTCCGGTCTCTCCTTTACAAGTTAAAGAAGCATCTGGGACATGGAAAAAAGTTTAATCCCTCCCTTTAACTTGTTTATAACCGGGTCCCTGCTTCCCCATTTAATAACTCAAGCTACCAGCTTATAACTTGCAGGGGGTGGGTGCATGAAGAGAACAAAGTAATGCAAGACTTGACAGGAGGCTGGAAAGAGGGAAGGATGTGTGCTTTGCTGACAATTTAACATTAGGAAACCCAAGTGGAAAGTTGTTATCTTGTCTGTGAACCTGCAGTGAAGGGTGATGTGAACTGGCAGGCAGATCACAGCTATTTGCTAAACACGTAAGAAGACTAAAACTCAGGAAAAAGTTGCCCGGTTCTTGTAAAGGTGCATGTTGCAGTGGCTAAATATGTTTTACTTCTCTACTCCAGTTGCCTCTAATTAGTCCTTTCCATAATTTTGTGAAAGTTTGTTTTACCTTGTATCACTACAGGTATTTTCCTTATGCTTTTTTTGAAAGCGTCTTTGAAGTTTTGGTAAATATACCTCTGCAAAACACTGTGTTGCTGCCTCCCTTCTCCCTCTCTCCTTTCTGTCTTTACTTCCACTACCTCTCCCTCTTTTCATCAGCTGCAAATTTCCACTTGTCCTCTCCATTTACTCCTCCTCTTCCCAGCTTTTGTCACTCTTTGTTCCTGTTCACCATCTTTATTCTAGATCCCTCCCAGGTTCACTAGTCCTATATCTCCCTTTGATTCCCATCAGGAATTTCCTATGCTTTTTGGGGAGCAAAAGAGCCCCTTGTTTTGTTTTATGCCTCTTACCACAGTGGGCCTGCCAACAAGAAATTACTATTGCAGAAAAATTCCTGATCGAGTCCTGCAGTAGAGTGCTAGTTCTGAGTACTGTGTTCACCTCAGGGGTCCCCAACATCAGAAGGCCGTGGACCTGTTGGGGCGAGTCCAGGGGAGGCCACGAAGATGACGAGAGGGCTGGAGCACCTCTCCGATGAGGACAGGCTGAGAGTTGGGGTTGTTCAGCCTGGAG
>JANZLQ010000089.1:38708116-38728949 GCA_026212715.1 Elanus axillaris | reverse complement strand
GCCGTGTTCCAGGCCGGGTTGGCCGGGGCTTGGAGCAACCTGGTCTGGTGGAAGGTGTCCCTGCCCAGGGCAGGGGGTTGGAACTGGGTCATCTTTAAGGTCCCTTCCAACCCAAACCGTTCTGTGACTCTATGATCATGAGCAGTGTAAGTAGTAATTAGGAGGTGAGAGAGGGAACAGCATGGAGAGTGGAAATGAACTGTCTTATGCATTGGCGTCTTGTCTAGGTTTCTAACGAGCATCTATGTGCACACTGGGAATTTAGAAGCTTGTTATAGAGCCAAATTTGGACTTGGGAGATTTTTTTGAGGGTTTCCCTACATTAAAAAGAACTGTATTACATTAAACAATCCCATGCTAGTTTCCCATGCCCAGAAACACTGACTTAAAAAGGTCCTAGATTTAGCAATTAGCACAATTCCTGACTAATGTTGCGTTAATGCAACATGACTAATTTCATTCCCTGCGCTGTAGTGCTACATGGCTTCTGGTCAGGAACATAGTTCAGCTGAAATTGGCTCTAAGAAGTACTGAATTGTTCAGTGCGGGTATCTTCTTATCTACATTTTTATATCTGTAGCCATACCTATATTTACAATTCGTTCCAATGCATGGAAGTAGTGTTCCTTCACAAAACAATGCTAAAAACAGTTTTCCTTTTAAGTCACAAATGTTTGTGGCACTTTAGAAACCAGATGCTTCCCCTGACCCCCAAGTTTCAGCCTGCTGTAGAAAATACCCCCTAATGATTTGGTTTGCAGCAGTAAAACCAGATGAAAGTGAGCCCTTCCAGTAAAAAATTCCAGGCAACCACAACTGCAAGTGACCCATAAGAGAAAACGATAAAGTGCTATTGGAATCTGCTACCGTCCAGTGTTTATTACTACATGTCATCTTAGGTATTTTTCCTGTACTTAGTGTTGCAATTAATAAAAATCCTTATATAAAGGTAACTGTCCGCTTCATTTCCAGTTAAGACTGTCTGTTGATTAAAAACTACTTTACAATGACATTAAGCTGCAAAGAAGTAGTCAAAAAAAAAAGCATAAGCCCAAGACACGTATTGTCAGTCCCCATAGATTTAAATTTAATTAAATGAGAAAACTGCAGGACTTTTTTGTCCACACTGAAGATTCCCAGAGCTATCCCACGAATGGTATTCAGTTATTGCAAGTCATGAGCTCAGCTTGGAGTATTGTTTTATCATTAATGCTGCCAGTCATTCCCCATTAGGTCTAGTACCTAAAATGCCATGCTGCCATAATGAAAATAAAAGGCCCTGGCCTCGTACTAAATGTGTCCTGAGGATGCAGCCTATGCAATCACACCTGTTTATCCAATTATTAGCACAGTAAGCCAGTTGTTTCGGATGTGAAATTCAACACTGAAGCGGTGCTATTTTGAGATGTGTTGACCACCTGCTCCTGGATGCAATTGAGCCTTTTTATTTCGTAACACCTAAAGTGTGGTGTTACCTCTATTTAAAACCAGCCCTCCGCAGCATGCCCTGGCCCCATGGCCAGGTAAAGCGATGCCCTGTGGTCAGCCCCATCTCCCCCCTATGCTGGTGTCTGTGTTCCCCAGGCAACATGGGAAAAAGATACGTGTACTCCCAGTATATCTGGTATTTTTACCACAAAGTATAAGGACCGGACATTGCTTCCTAACCCAAGCAAATCATTTGCTGTCCTTTGAAGTATGGGATTATTCATCTGACATTTTATCTTTTTTATCTACCAGCACCATCAAGTCAAAGATAACATCTCCAAGCCCAGTCTATTTTTTTTTTTAATTCTAGCTTTAATATTTGTAGGTTTTCTGTTCTCAGAGACAAATTAGGAAGTAAATGAGCCTGCAGACAAAGCTGAGAACATACATTATGATAGCAGTAATGTACAAAGATGAACATGAAAATGTCATCAACATCATTGCCAGATATGTTCTTGTTAATATTGTTTCCGAAAAACTGGCTTATCGTGTTGGGGAGAGAAATAAAAAGAGGCTGAGAAGATGAGAAAAGATAGGGAACTCAGAGCTGTACAAACATACCTCCCCAGTGCCTCTTACTTGCTCAAAAAAAAGGCCATTGTTGCCTTCATAATTGCTAAATTTTTTTTTAAACTGGCCTGGTCCGTGTGTGAGGAGGTGTCCTTTCAAGCAAACACTGTGACTTTTTGAGATTCAAGGCCAAACCATGTGTTCCTGAATTTTAATGTAAACAAAACCAGCTTTTTTCCAGTTTTTAAGGTCTCTCTTTACTTTGCTGCGTGGGGTGAGGGGCGAGGGAGCAAAATGGCCAAAGGGTAAGCTGCAGCATGCTGGTACATATGTTTTCATCTCCAGCTGAATCTTATCCTCCATGCTCTAAAGAGATCACATTTACAACAAAGAGACCTGAGAGACTGCGACCAAATGAGTACCTGGAGCACAGCTTTTCCAAAACACCACCGACAGAAAAAGAATATGAAATGAGGTTAACCCTTCTGCCTCTTCACAGGTTTCTCTGAGTTTGCTGAAGTATATGCTTAACTGCAACAATAATCATTAAAAATATTATTCATTTTCAAAGCATTTTATGCATATTCTTCTTAATTCCACTGAAGTAGCTGAACGTTGCTGTCTCTGTTTTGTTACCGGGAAGAAGCACGGAGAAGGCAGAGCTTGCTCCTTGCTCTGCAGCAATGTATCGACAGACCTTTGGCTAAAGCGTGGTAGCTCCAGCTCCATACCAATTAGCCTCAGCAAATATTCAGACCAAGGTGACCTGTCAGAGGAGTTCAAACAGCAGTCTTGCAAAGCAGCATCTGCAGAAGGTAACGACTGTACTTTCTTACATCTTTTCTGTCTTGTGGATCCCTCAGTCGCAGAAGCGAGCGTGTTCTTAGCACAGTTATTTTGAAGGAGAGCTGATTTTACAGGGTGCCTCCCATCCCCACATTTTTACTTTTGAAGCTCTTCTGCTAATGATGATGATGCACCAAACCTGCCATCTGCCATTTCTGAACTGACACCTGCCCCGTGCATAATTTCGAGCATCTCATATGGTAACGCCAAAGAGACATTCAGGCTTTTAATCTCCGCCATCCATCTCTCTCAATCCTACTCAAACATGGCATTCCTTCTACTTAGATATTCCTGTACATACATCTCTCTATGGCTACAGCAACATCCAGAGATATGCTCTGGGACTTGAAAACGCAGACTCTATGAATATTTTTGGGAAGGAGCATAACTTCTATTACTTCACAACTTCGCTTTGAAATCTGCAAGACAAGAAGTACCTTCAATTTATTTTATCACTGTAGTTTAAGGGTACATATATTTTTCTTATTTAAAACCAAAAGTCTGGATGAATAACTACACATTAAGGTATATTTGCTCTAAAATAAAAGGAATCTTCCGACTGGGTTTGATGCCTGCAGTATAATGGTACTGAAACACCTAAATCGTAATAAACATTATACTTTCTTGTAATACATTGAAATAATGTTACTATTATGAAAAAACTCTTTTCATGTCACCCAAAAGTGACTGAATTAATGTTTGACCCCTTTGAGCTGAAAATGCTCGTTCCAGCTTGAAGTCCTCCAACAAATGGCAGTACTGTGACAACAGCTTTAAGTCCTTTTCACAATCTTCTACCTACATCTCTTCAGCTATTAGTATTATGGTCCAAATTCCACTTGACACAATCCACCAACTGAAATATGCCTAACTCCAGAAGACCGTTGCCTTGGCTCAGCGTCCCACTGAAATGAAGTTTTTGTTTACAGCCACGCGCTACCTTGTACAGCACTTGCTCTCTCTGCCGCATCTACCGTGGATGTGCTGGAAAAGCCACTCGAATGATTTGTTACAGGTTCAGCTGAAGGCAGCTCTGCCAAGGACCGAGTTATACCGCTCAGCACTGCGGGACGTATTCAGGCTCTTAGCAAAGTGGAATGCAGCAGCACCGTTTGATTACTCTTCTGCAAAAGGACCACTCGAGCACACAACTCCCCCCGCTGCCATGACTCGGTACGGGCTCAACAGGACTATTTCTTACGGTTTCTTTTTCAATCACCACTTGAAATTTCTGTGCTGTATCTCAATAGCTAAAAGTTAAGATCATCCACATACACTCCTAACTTCTGCCCATCATCTTCCTTTCAACACAGTGCTATGTATCTTTGTTACCAAATCTAATAGAGACAAAAATTAGTCTTGTTTCTCCATTCTCCGCTGGTTTTTGTCCGTGCTCAGCCAGGTTTGCTCGTCGGGAAATGCCGGGCACACGCACACAAGAAGGAGGAGGTAGATTCCAAAACGTTCAGGCCGTACGGGGACACCAGGGGTGAGGATGTTCAGGAGCCCTGGTGCAGCTGGGATGCAGCATCAGCCTCCTGCAGCCCTCCTTGGGGAACGCTTTGTGCCGCGTGGCTGCTCAGGCTTGAAAGCTCAGCGCGGGATGAACCCAGTTTTGCGGTATTACTTCTAGAGCTTGCTAGATGCTTAAAGTTTCAGACCTGACATATCAAAGTGACTTTGATTTTATTTTTTTTTTTCCTAAACAGGCTTAAAAGAGTGAATTTCAATCCCCCCCCCCCAATCCCATGGCAGCAGTTATATTAGTTCTGTGAAGCTGATATATTTAAAGTTGTATGCGTTATCTGTTGTCTTGCACTTTTATATTCTGTTCATCAGAAAGGTTATACAGGATATAAATAAGTCTAATGATAAAAAGACATTGTAAAACAAACACACACAGAGCACCTGCTTTTAAATTACTTTTGCTCTTCGCTCCTGACACAAATAATGGTCAAAACGCAAAGCTCTTGCATAAATCATTTCCATTTCAATGAATCAGCGGTTGCCAACGGGAAAATATTTACATCTTCGCTTGTTCCATCAGCTTCTAGATTGCAAATATTGTCTCAAAACAACAAGTAAGCAAAAATCTTTTGGGAAGCTACAAAATGATAAAGCTTTTCTTGGCCAAGAGAGAAAACTGGAGGGATGAGATACTTGAACTCTAACATCTCTCCGTTAGTGTGGAAGCATGGCAGCAGTGTAACGCTGAATTGACAAAAACTACTCCCATTCAGTTCAGCAATCCAAACTATTTTGGTTCCAATTAAGCAAAAGAGAAAATGTAGAAAATTGGACAAAAAAACATTGACAAAAAATACTGATTAGCTCAACTAAAGAGGCCAGGATGAAAAGGCTCAACGGCACAAGGACAGAATAGAAAGTTGAACACGTATTTGGAAATGACAAGAACTATGGAATAAATAAGAGGTGGTTACATTTATTTTGGTTTTCACTGTTTTATCTTAACTTAGAATATTTTGATTGCAAAGTCTAGGAAGGATTGCCAGCTAGAGGTTTCATTTTCCTTGTCAATTATTTAGTTCCTTTAAAGGGAAAAGCAAGTAGACCCCACCCAACCCCCCTGGCCTTTGATCTCTCATTTGCTCTATTGAGAAACTATATAATCATTTTATAAAATGGAGCAACTGTTCTTTTATCCCTATATTATATCAGCTGATTCACTGTGCCAAGAGAGCGATGGAACCACAAGTTGAAATGCAGTGTAAATTAGGAAACTGGTCTATATTACAAATCCTTTTGAGTATCTTGCTGAAGCAGCCTGGCAATACCCACCCAAGATATTCTGTTGTGTCAGAAGAGCCTTATTGGCTTCAGTATTGAATGTCTTTTCTGTTTGCTCTTCACTTCATTGATGCTCTTATTACCCAACGGAAAGTAACATGAGGCCTCCGGATGAGACGATGTGACTCAGGATGTGGTCTCAGTGCTCCTTTAGCTTCAACAGTCCTTTTGAAGGAGGAAGGGAAAGAAAAATTAAGAAACATCTAGCTGGATCTATTAATCAATCTATCTATAGCACATCTAAAAAACCCCACATTTTGTTAGAAATTAGCTAGTGGGCTTTCAAGATGATCCTCATCCAGCTGCCATTAATATTACATTCCTGTTATCTACTATGGAAATTGGATTTAATGCAAATATACCGCTTCAAAATAAGTGTAAGGGACTAAAAGCAGACTGCCATTGACAGTACTGATCCCCCCTGCACCTGCTTTTTGCCGTGTGTTTTTGTATTGATCTTTTTTTTTTCTTGTTGACATTTTGGGAATATGGGTTAGCGTTCAGCCACAGTATGTTGCGTCACAGTGTGTGCGATGAATAAAATCCAGGCATAAAAATAGGGGTGATGAGCAGACGCATATACTGTCATAACAGCAATATCTAGCTCCTTTCTGGCACTGCTTACCCATGCAAGAAAGTGTTCTTTATGGAGAAACCTGTAATTATTTTCAACTTTACTGTAAGGCCTTGACCAAATCTTGATCTTAGTCTTATACTTTTGTGGATTAGACCTTCCCAAGTACCAAACTCCGACCAGCTTTCCTGAAAAGTGTCTACTGCATATAGAAGTTGAAATGATGTTAAGGGTATTGCTTTATTGAGTTTACTAGAATCCAGTGAGACAGGTTTTTAATAGGGCTAGTTAGGAAATAGGTTGTCCTGTTTTCAATTAACATCTCAAAACAGTAGCCTCACGTTAACTTTTCGGTTAAAAAAATGCTGGGGTTTATACTAAAGCATTCCAACCAATGGTCTTAATCAGTTGCGTCGATTGCTAATTTTGTGTTCTCCTTGCAAATTTTTCACAGCCTCAGAGCTTCAAAGCGGGAGGCAGATCCTGGTCTTCTGCAGCAAGTGGTTAAAGGAACACAGAAGTAGAAGTTTACTCTTGTTTTATTCTCAAGCATCTATTTTTCTATTGTTATTTAAATTTGATTTTCCACACTTTTTTATTGTATGTTATTGATTTTCTTTCATACCATAATCTTTCATTTCTGCAGCATTTCTGGCTGATGTGATGCTAGACATTTGATGTATCTAGCTCGCAAATATTTATTGGCACCTGCATTGGAAAGGAAAGTTCGGACTGGTTTCTGTGGCAGAGTAGCATTTTCATTAGTTTATTTAATCTGCCAAAGCAGGAGGTGCACTCTGTTTGCTGCCGTTCTGCCACCCTTATTCCCTGAGTACATTTCATCAGAGGCGAGATACGGCAAGGGGTCTGAGGGGATCGATGACCGCACACCCACAGACTTCCATCTCCAGATCATTGTTCAAAAGCTGGCTTTTGACCAAACCCATGACAGTTTGACAGCTGTTTGGTCAGTTGTACAAGCTGAATTGGTGGCCTCCATCCAGAAGTTTGTGCAAGTAGGCAACTGCATCCAAATATTTATATTAAATTAGTACCTTTATCTGGAAATCTTGGCAGAGCTGTCAGGTTTGAATGTCACGGAGGTTTGTCTCAGGAACCACACCAGCGCCCTGCTCGCGCTTACCCAGGTCTTGCTAGGCTTCACGGGTAACTTCTCCAAGTATTTCTAAGGTGTGGGCTGCACCTCTTCCAAAAATCTTTCCGCCCGTCTTTTACAGAGGAAGGTATGATAGCGACCACAGCCCTCACGCTTGACCAGGGACCAAAAGATCAGCTTCCCGGCTTTACAACTCTTCTACCGCTTTTGAGCCGTAATCCCCTAAAATTCAGAATTGATACTAGCACTGGGGCTAACGTCAGTATCCCGCTACACTGACACGATCTACGGTGTTTCTCGTTTCAGTAACTTTTGCACCTTGAAATTCCCCTCTGGTTTCCCAGGCTGGGGTACAGAGCAGGAGAACGTTCCACCTGAGAGCGTCCCAGGGCATGCCTCCAACGCAGCCACCCCACAAGTGTCTCTGTTGGCACTGCCTCTTAACGCTCAGACGACGACACTGTTTTCCATACCATGTGCAAGAATCCACACCAAATTTTATTTAATTAAACATTTATAGCATACTAATTTAACGATGCTGTTGTAGCAACGCTCTTGGCAATGATCCAGTTCCCTCATTGGAATAAACTGTGCAGCCTTCGGCTTCATAGTTTATTCACTTGAGGACCGTGTTACTGCCTCATAAAACAGTGCGATAGTACTATTATCACTTAATTATACAGCAAGCTTTTTCAGACTTCAGTGTCTGCCTTCCTACATCAGCCACAGCATATTTCTCTGAACCCCGGAATGTGCAGGCAATATAAATTGGTCTGTTTGAACATACATAAATATATCTCAGAAAGCCGTTCTGTCAGTGCTTGGAGAATTATCGATACATTATACTCAAATGTGATAAATTACTACTTTAGAACAAACCAACGCGTAATATTCCTAATGGAATTATTTCTAACAGGTAATTCTGACTCATCACCTGTAGTTCCTTACCCCCAAAATCCCAGCAACAGAAATGGGCTGCTTACCTGGCTAATGAGTATTCACTGAGGAAAAAAAGAAGAGAGAAAGAAATGCTGAAATTTAAACTGCACAATCATTATCACTAATTGTTGGTATCTGCAATATGTGTTTTTGGAGGTAATTTTAATAATAAAAATACCTAAATGTCACACATAGCCACGATTTATTCCAGGAGACCAAGGTTCCTAGTGTTTTTTCTGCTTGATGATGACTAACGGACTTTTTTTCTGTGTGGAGCCACTTGTTAAAGTGAGGAAATATTGCTAAAAAAGAAGCAAATAGAAAAGCTAAATCAAATTAATATGAATATTTCCTAAATCCTAGTTACTTTAGATAAGTTTGAGCCACAATTTCAGACAAATTAAACAAGTGTAAAGCATAGAGTTACTTATTTTATACCTTATTTCTATAGTAGCTGCCATTTATTCAATGTAAGCACTTACGCTTTTTAAAAAAAAATCTTCATACTGATTTAATTAATGCCCAGAATGAAATTTGAGCTAGGTTTATATTAAAATGAAAGGCTATTTTCAAAGGCTATTACAGTGTGAGGATATTAGGAAATCCATATCTGTCTGCAGATTGACAAAACTGTTAGAAATGCTGAATGCCTAATTTCCCTTGAAACAGGTTTGGAAATGAGAACATCTGACTCATGTGACTAAACTAAGGTTCACACACTTGCGTTCAAAAGTTTTAGATAAAGTGACTTGTCCAGCTGTCTCAGTTTAATGACCTCGTTCAACCCATCGGTTCTTGCGGGTGACTCCTTTTTTGGTCACTCTTCACCATTTAAATCAATCAGGGCCGGACAGTCATCTCCCGTCTCCCAGTACAGCACGACCAGCTGCCTACAGCCAGCCCAAAGGCTCTCCTCCTTGTAAACTTTTTCCTTAGAAATAGTATATACAGGGTGACATTGGAACAACTCTTTAATGCGGCGCCTTGCTCTTTTTGGAGGTTTGCTGAACGCCAACATCCCAAATATGAAAGATCACAAGTAAGTGAGAAATGGAAATATTGCGCTGAAGCTGTAAGTCAAGGCTTTGCAATTCTTCCTGCTGATATTAATATGTTTATATTAAAATAAATACCTAACGGTAGAGCCGAGTGGTTTGGATTCTATCATTTTTCTTGTGAAAAGGAGCAAGACTGAACTTCATTGGCTTTTCTAGAATTAAGTTACATGGCTACACTTTATAGGCTTTTTCTTCTATAACTACTTATTCAAAACCTCAAAACATAAAATAAATTTAAATTTTTTATGTAAAAGGGGAGAATAAAATTGTATACATTCCTTGGTATAGCTAAAGTTACTTCAGTTCATGACCAATATCTTTTACAACGCTTATAGCAGTAAATTAAAGTGATTTAAGCATACCATACCACGAGAACGTCTACAGCATGACAATAATAGCGCTTAATAATAGTCAGTTCATAAGTACTTTTGAAAGGTTTGAATGATTTTACTTAGTTCTTTTCTCAGACAGTGGAGCACATAGAGATAAACATCTATTTTGTGTTTCATTTTAATTAGCTCTTATAATGTCACCTGCATATGTGATGGTGAGGCAAAATGGGACATCTACTCCAGATATGACTGTTGTTTGGCAAGGAAATATTTATATGAATATATGGTCCTTTATTTTTTAATTTGATAGTAAAGTATTTACTTGTATATCCCCCACAAAAACCGTGACAAAAACTTGACCAATTTAAATATTGTGATTGTGGCTGACAGTGGCTTAAAAGTCATCTTGAAGAAAATGTAAGAAAAAAAGTATTTTATATGTTTTTGTTATCCAGAATACATAGAAAGCTCTTGGTGCAACTTAACTCATACTTTTGGTTCTTTCAACCACTTGCCAAATAATTGCATTATTTATATTGTATTAACTTCTCTAATGATGTGCACACCAGTTAAAAGTAATGTTTAGAATGTAAAATAATGCTGTTTATGTGCCATTAGGTGTCTACCTAGCATTTAAATGCTGCCTTCAAGGGGATTTTAAAAAAAACAAACACTGATTTTTTTTTAACATTAGAAATGCAGATCTTTTCTCGGCGAGTAGGGGAGAGATTAGGTGGTGGCATCACACCAAAGACGATGAAAATGAAGTTCTCCTGCCCCTTCTGATAGGAAAGGGATGTGAAGTTTGCAGGATTTGTATCTCTGTGAGTAGAACCGCGCTCCTGAGATAGTGCAAGAACTGGATTTCAGTACACCTCGAACAATTAATACCCTCTAAGTCACGATCTCTCTCTTCCGCTAATTTCTGTCAATCAGATCCCAGGTTTCTTATTCACGCACAGCTGAGAAATGAGGAGAAAATAGCGGGGCTCTTCGCTGGCATGTGTAACTCAGCCAGGAACAGCCGCAAAGCCAAGCCCCCATCTGTTTCCATCACAGCCGATGGCAGAGTCCCCATCCCTGCCCCAGGACTGGCTGGGAGCTCCAGGCTCCTGAGCACTGCGGTTCCAGCTCCTGAAAAACTCGTCGAAAGGAAATCCCCAAAGTAAATCCTTAGTCACGGGTGTCTCAGAGCATGTCTCATTTCCTAATTTGTTTTACTCCCGCTTAGCTTTGTATGACCGTGCAACACAACCATCCTTTTTATAGGGAGGGTAGTAACGAGTGGCTATTTTGTGCAGAATGAAATATTTATGACCCCTGCTGCGCGATGCAGGGTAGAGGAGTACAGACAGCTGTGCCAGCAGGGATAGTAAAAGAAGGGACTATAAAATGCTTCCCATAAAGTGAATTCTGGCGTACGGAGGAGCCGCAGGCCACTGGCGGAGGAGCGCGGCGCGCAGCATGTCCCGCATGCAGCACTGCCATCCGCCAAAACCTCGCGGCCCCCGTCTGCTAAGTAGGGAAAAAAGGCAGCCTCCTCTGCGCCCTGCTGTGAAATCTAGGGCAGGAGGCTTTGAAGGTAACTGCTGATACTGTAGCCAGCTGCTTTTTCACAACAGAATGTGTAAAAATAAAAATAAAAATGCTGAACTACAAACTTCAGTAAAAGAGTAAAGTTCAGCTGCTGCATATTCATAGCCCATCTCTGAGTAAGCCTTCTTCCACTGACACGTACCCTTCCTGCATACCAAATGCTAATGCATATTTATATATTCATAAACCATACCCAATATTTCAGCATTCACGATTATTTACTACGCACAGGTATGCAGTCAAAATTCAGGTGGCATCTAATTTCCCAAATTGTAAATTCGCCTCCAGACTCTGTTATTATACTCTGTGCACCTGCAGAATCATAAGGTGTTTCACCGCTGAGGATTTTATCTTCAACTATTCCTCAGCCTCCATATTGCACTTCTTACAGTATTATGCAATACACAGCCAAATTTACCTCCAGGTACATATTATCTAAGCGTATATGCCTATAAGCATAAATAGTTTATCAGAATGCTAATTCTGGTATTAGGATATAGGCAGGAAACACAGCTCAAAAAATACAAGGAGCCTTGTGTTGATTTTAGTTTTGGTTTAAACCACAACACCATACTGGTTCTTTCGGTCTTTCGGAAGAACTTAAGGGGTGAGTTACCCGGCCTCAGACAAGCCAATGCCAACAACACACTTGGCAGAAATGATGAAATATTTCCTAAATTAATCTTTCTAGGAAAACAGCCATTCCGTTGGGAGTGAAAGAGCCTGCTGCTCACTACCCTGATATTTTTTTCTTTTCTTCTCTTTTACCCTCTCCAGCACTAAATATAGAAACATAATTGCATGAAGTGCCAAATTTTCATACTTTATTTAAAGAAACCAAGAGGTATAAAAATAACTGAGAAGGACTAGAAGTTACTCTCTTGTGCACTCCTGACAGTTGAGTCCTCGGTGCACATCACACACGGTACTAGTCTAATTTTAAAAATCAAAGCTGTAGAAATACGCATTGTCCTATTCTTTGAATGTTAACCTGCAAGCCTGAATCCATATCTAACAAACTACCACAGACAAATATGCTTTTTTTTCAGCCGTGAGATGAATATGCCATGCTTGCTAAATTGAATTATTATCCTAGGCAAATTCTAATTTGATTATTTGTTCTCACACTGGAAAAATTTTAAGGCATTTGTTGCCATCTACAACAGGAGGGCCTTGCCTTCCTCTGTATCTGGGAATTTATGTACAAAGAGAAATTCTGGCTGTAAACCAAGATCTCCAGTGGCAAAGAAGTAAAGCAAACCATTTCAGGTTACAGTATGGCATTGCTGTACTGTAGCAAGGCTCTTGCGTCCTTTAGAGGGGCATGCACATTTCTGATGAGAAGATTCAGCAATTGCTTTTAGACAAAAAGTCGCAAAGGGAAAAGGAAAATGCTCAAGAAGAAAATATGTAGATAAAGGTGGAGACCGAGGAACCTAATCTCAACAGAATCATTTCTGGAAGAAATACATGCTGTTAAGGCTGAATGCTCCCTATACTTCTTACCACCGAAGAGAATACATTAAAAAGATGTGTGGAAGATACATGCATACCCAGATACTTCTGAACGTATCTTCCTTTAAGATTAAAGTGAAAATACAGACACATTCCATTGTACTTGCTGACGTTTTGTGACAAATACGAGACTGAAAGAAAATATAATGCTAAATTACAGCATTGAATATATAATCTTCTCTTCTTATCCACTGATGGTCTAAATAACTCCTTGCTATTAATCCTATCCAGACAACAGTTAAGACCTGATCCTGCAAGCCATCATAAGATGCTTTTATTATTTATTTCACAGTTACATATCAGATTTAATCTTCAATTCCTTGAGATAAAAGCCGTTTGTTTATTGTAAGCACTGGCAAACCCCTTGCTGTAGAGATTCGAAGGGGTGCATCCCTTCCCTTTTTTTCTGTCACTGGAATACTTATTTGCCTTGTTTTAGCTGGGAAATAAACATTTCATGCTGTCTGTAAGGAATAAAATACATGCTTAATAACATGTTACCATTTAGCACTACTTTTTAAGCTCTTATCACACGGGAATTAGTTATCATTTTGGTGGTATCTTATTTCCATAGCTCACCAGGATACTTTATTCATGAGTTAGCATTACTTTGACAGGTAGCAAATGACAGTATATTTTAATAATAAATGTCCTAATAGTTAAATCACGATTGTAGCACTGGATCACATAAAATGTATATTACGAAATTGTTACAATGCAAGCCAGCAAAACAGTCTGTCTCCCAAAACCAGGGTTTAAAAGTCAACTTCATTGAAGAAAACCAGTTTATGATCTAGGCCCATCTCTAAAGTAGTCGCATTACGGTCCATTTATATAAAGATGTCACTCGTGCGCTTAGATCAAATATCATCAGACTTTTTTCTACCCACATTTCTGTAATTCCAAAGTTTTCTCTGTCCACTATCAGGTATTACAGCTGCTATTTTTGCTCTTTGAGCAAAGGCTGTTCAAAACGAAAAGAGTTGGGTGAAAGATATCTACAAATCAAATAGAAGCCAGACCGCTGCTATAAATGTGTACTGAAGAAAATGGAGCTCCTTTCATTTGCACCATGTAAGGACCTAGCATTTTGTATTCTGGCAAGACATCAAAAAGTTTCCTTCCTGTGAATCATCTGCAACCTGCAAGAGAAATGTCTCAGAGCCATGTGCCTTCTTCCAAATATTCATGTCTCACTCTTATATAAATAAAACTTCCAATAAAAGAAAAGTTATATCTTGGGAAGTAATGCATATTCAAAGTAAATATATCTCTGGAAATTGCTTTAGAGAAGCAAAACTAGCCGAACAGCCACTCTGTAATTTGTTGCAAGAGTTAACCTTTTATTTAGGATTATGGACTTAGACCTACTGCCATTACTCACAGGAATAACTTCTCCTTAAGTGACTGGTACAACTGCTTTGCAAGGGGTTTTAACTAAGTAAAAGCAGCTGGGCTGAAACGTAACTGTAAGAAACATGTTCTTTTAAATTAAAAAGTGTTTGTAGGAGTAGGAGAAGAATGACCAATAAATTCCAGTTAAAGTCAATTCTGTTAAAACCTTGAATGTCTGCTATAATACAGATTTCTGTGGAAATGACTACTACAAATACTTCACAGGAGGGTTCAAGTGCTAGGTATATTTCCAGATAACTAGACAATCCATACCAGGATTTGTTTGAGGCAAAATATGTTTTTTCTAATCTTTTCAGAAACCCTTTCCAAAACGGGTAAGAGACACAAATTCAGGCTGGTTTGCCAGGCATCCAAGCAAATTATCCTGAGCTCGATTATGCAGATTTTCCTGGACTCCAAGCAAATATTTATTCTTGCAAAAAAAGTTGTATATTATATCAGGTTTCAGCCTTGGCTACAGGTTTCATAGGAGTTTGGAAATGCAAAGGTCGCGAACATAATTTTCATGCCACCACCTAATAGTTCAGTTTCAGAACTTGTCCGGTTTGCTGAAGGTTTCAGATGGCGAGTTATTTTTCTCTTCAAGAAAACTTGTTTTAAAGGACTTTCACCCATCTTTGAGCTGATTTCGATAACCCTCGGGTTAGATTAGCGCACGGCATGAGACTCGGTCCTTGCTAGAAGTTTGCTCTCCCCATACAGAAAATACGCTGTGGCACGAGAGTGGTCTGAAAGGGCAATACTCCTCCTCTCCGTGGGCGACGACATTCAAAACCTGTCGTTTGTGCTGGGAAAACAGAGCGGTTCTCCTTTGCGAACAGCAGCGCAGCCCTTGCTTCTGCAGTTTTGTCTTCTGCAACGTCTTTCCCCTATGGAGGTGGGGGAGGTTGCGGATGGACGCGCGGGAGCCGGGCGGAGCAGGACAGCCGCCCGCCGCATCCCTCTTGCTGTGATCCTGGGCGCTTCTCATTTTTACGTCCGTGACTCTTCCCTTTGTTTGGTTTGGGATTTTTAAACACTTTGTTTATTGGAAAAAGAAGGAGGAAGGGAGGGCTGGCCAGCTGGCAAATAAGGCTGAGCTCGAGAGGGAGAGAGGAAAGGATCAGGGCAATCACATCTCTGCTGACTTTTAATACGGGGCTGGAGATTTTGGGGTTATGTACGTAGGTAGATAGCAATAAATCCACGTAGGGTGATGTACGTAATGCGAAATTTAAGATAGCATTTTATATTTATACTCCTTCTTTTCCTCTTTTGAACTGTTTACCTGTTCGCCAAGTACCGACCGAAGCAATCACTGAAACAATTACAGAGAACATGAAATCCATGAAATCCAGGCAATATCCTTATGTCGTGGGGGAGGGAGGGCACATATTTTTACAGAGGAAGCTCTGGTGTTAGGAAGCCTTATGGCTGTAGTATGGTTTGGGTTTGAAAACAAAGAAGGGCAACCCTACATAACTAGCCTACACAGCGTAATTTTTTTAACTACAATCCCTAAGTGCTAAAGAATAATTTAATGCCAATAGAGTGTACTTGACTGAAATAGCTACGTCTCAAAACTTGCTAAAACTGTTACACTTTATCTTGATTTTTCAGTTCCCCCGACAGGGCAGTTTGTCTGATACAGATAAGCTGGAATTGATTCCGGGCTTGTGCAAAACAAGTGAAAGTCAATGGGGAGACTCCAGTCTGTGGTATAGGGTAAATCAAAGTATGGCATAACACAAAATTCAAGGTCTGATTTTGAAATGTTTAGCGCGTACGTAATTAACACAAATGAACCGTCTCCTTCAATTAGTAAAGAATAGGTGCAAATAGCAAGCTTATTTTCTGCTGTATTGTTTCAAGGCTGATTTAGGCCAGTAGCCCATTTATTAACCATCATGATAGCTCTGCTACGTCTGTTCTGTGTGAAATTTAGATGTGCTAGTGCTCTCACTGCTTCATGTCAGCAGAGAAGTTTTTAGGGCTGAAAAGTATTCTTTTAAGGCCAAATTTCTCTTATGCTTACTCTTGTGAAAAAAATAAATCAATTTTACTCCGGACTATGTTGCGTTAGCTTGCCACCCAGGCTTACTACTTTCTTGAAGTGCTTAAAAACACTGATTTTTTTAAAGGCAGCTTCTCATTTGCATTCACAATGAACTACAAGCACAAATATTCAGCTAGCTACCTGCCTGCCTTTAACGATCAGGCATGGTAAATAGATATCTAACACCTGGTTTTCTCTGCTCACATTTAATAGTGGTTAAAAAAATAGTTCACTGCAATAATAAACCCATATGTACGGATCAGAATCAGGTTCTGCCTCCTTTTCATGGTCAATAACAGGTTTTTTGTTGGGAGGTTTTTTTGGCAATCAGTACTGCTGATCTCAATGGGACCGGCTGCTAAAGCGAGTACTAATGCTGGTAGGGGAGTAAGATTCAAGAAGGCAACCCTGTGTGAATAATAACCTAAGCACCCATTTAACTTTAAGCACTTCTTTATCGTCCTAGAAGTTAATAGCTTTACGCATTTGGTCAAAGTTAAGCATATGCTTAATGCCTCCCTGAATTAGAAATTAGATCTTTGAACTTCAGTTTTGCTTACACTGTGTACTATTTCGTCAGTCGATTCATTTTAGGAAGATAGGAAAGTAGCAGTCATTCAAAATGATATCTTTTTGCAGTTAAATGTTACCCATACAGTATATTCAGCACATCAGCAATTAACATTTTTCTTCTTAATGTATATTTGACTGTATAAAAGCCATTAAATGGAACTAACCATACAATTGTTTCGATTAGATTTTCTGGTTCTCTAATCCGAGCAAAACCACTCAAACTGCAGAGAAAAAAATAGCACATCTTATTACTCACTTTAGCTTTCTATTAATAATATTGATATTTATTGTTCAGGCTTAGTTTTTGCCTAGTGTGACCTGACAACTCATCCTAGTTTCCTAATTTGCCTTAAACTTGCTGAGTCCTATGTAGCGTGCACGTGGCACCAGCTCTTTACATGTATATAAACCACAACCTATTAGAAGAACTGTGGAAAAGCACGGCTTTACCTCATATACAGTTTTTATTTACCATTCGAACACCCTCATCTGTATTGTACTTCCTGGGAATTAAGGAGATCAATGCCATTTGCAATAATGAAAGACCATTCAACTTGCTCATAGTCTTATTCAGAGCCAGTTATGCCAGTCTTCAGTATAAACATAATTTTAAATTTTTCTCTATGTATGTGGCACATTTTTAGAGCCCAAATCCCGTCATAAAGCTAGGTTTATACACATCAAATAAACCAGAAAATCATGTGTCACTAGGCAGAAAACACAAGGTATCTGAAATTGTACAGGGTCAGCTGCATTAGAAGCCTTCAATTCATCCCAACGTTGACTTGAGGATTGCTGTACACCTATTTTGCGGTAGTACTAGATGTGCTGATGAGTTAGGACTGGTTTTGGTGGCAGGATCCTGTTCAGAGATCTGACATTAGTGGATGTCTACAGCCCTGCCAGCACAGGGATGTGGCAAATGGCATGCAGAAGCTATCAGTTGTCATAGGTACAAGATAGGGATGATTCATCCTCATGAATTTCAGTTAATTAAAGCACATAAACCTCATAACCCTTCTATTGGTTTCAATGGAAGTTAGATCAAGCCCAGAATACTTTAGTATTGGCAATGCTCTTAAGACTGTATGGAAGGTCACGATGGAAGTAGGAGATCCGTTTCATAATACAGAGCGCTGTAATACGGAGACCTCACTGAGGCCAGGTTCTGCTTTAAAACCTGGTAAATCACAATTATGTCTACAAAATCAGAATTTATCTTCGCAAGAGTCTCGCGAGTCAAACCCAGGTATCAGCAGGAAGTCAGACTTCAATTAGCCTAAACAACAACCTTTCCAAGTTTTTTTTTTTTCTTCTTCTGTCCCTATGATAACACTTGCGTTATCTCATCTTAATATTAGATATGCATTGTTATTCTAATAGCTAATTATAGGACTTATAATGCTAATGATGGCAATTTAGTTTGTAATCCCTTCTGTTCATTTTACCAGAGTTGTTTATTTTCTTTCCTGCTTTCAAAATACTCTTGATTTGTAATTAATCGTGCATTTTGACTTTTTTAAGTAGAGATTGGCAGGGTTTTTTTGAAAATAAAATATCAGGAGGAATAAACAGGAACTGTCATGGCACTGCAAAGACAAAATATTTTTATGTTTTCAGTGACCAAATAATTGAAAAAAATGTGGCTATAAAGGACCGACAGAACACCTGAGCAACTTCTGTCACAAAGAACAAGTTGATCCTTTGCTTTTATAAAGTATTCCTGGAGAAGCCTGGAACAAATGTTTCTGATCTTAAAGCACTCAATCCTAAAGTAGTCTTTGCATATGGTGTGTGTTGCATTTCCATTTCAGCAAACTTGGCAGTCGTACTTATTCGCGCTGCCTGATGACTTGGCCCATTCCTTGGGAGAATGGACCTGTTGAAACACTGCACAGGGAGTTATCTAGGGATAAAGGGAAAATGTGGTGTATTGAAGATCCTAAAATGTTGCAATGAGCTCGTATGAGCGTTCATGTATTTTCTTTCTCGTTTGTATAGCTCTCTGTAATTCTGTACTCGATGACTCTCATTCGTGATAGATCAGGAAGTATTTGCTCATGTGAATTTATTTCATAGTTTTATGGGACAACTGGACATGACACTCTGAAGACAACACTGATATAAAAATAACTGTGCTCATTTTGAAAGACATTCAGAGCCTAACATTTGCCCACTCTTTTTGCTTCCTATTCGTTGGCCATACGCTGAGGTAGAGAATAACAGAGTGAAGCCCTTTTCAGAAAACTGGAGGTGCACAAGAAGGGAAACTGAAGAGCTTCCCCAAGTCCCATCTGAGTCAACTGCAGGTTTTGCTCATTTTAGCATGAATTTGCAACCACAGTCCCAGACCTTCCTGAGGAAGATTCAGCATTTGGTTCAGCATTGTGTGATGCTTATGTATAAACACTTTCCTCTGCCGTTAGTCTTGAAATAAACTTTTGACTAACTGTAATCTTCATTTGTAAGATATTGTCCTGAATATGGTAACTGTTCTAATAGCTAAAAAGTCATATTTTCACATATATAAGTAGTCCAGCCAAGAAAAAATATTATTGTTTCACTATATTGATACCTCCTGCTTCTCCAGGTAATATGAAGTATACTTTCTTGGGAATGGAGGAAGAAAAAAGAAGCTAAAATAGGATAAACTGAAGTCTTGGTACAAGACATTCATGACACACCTCCGTAGGAGTCAGGTGTCCAGCCTTTATAACTAACACTCTCCTTTGAACTAAAAGATTGATTCAAGGCCTGTTGTTAATTTATTTAAAACTTTCTCCCTTTCACTAGGGATCTTTAAATTCAAAAATATCTATTTTGGTGGTATATTTCTTGGGCTTAATTTGACTATCCAGAAGGCAACAGTGGCTAAAACAATTAGCTCTCTGATGGAGAAGGTTTCCATTGACCTCCAAGAATGATTAGGATATTCTAAATTGGATGTATTGTGGTATCTTATATGAGTACTGAAATAAATTGAAGGTAATGAAAACATTCATTCTCTGATTGCTTTATACATTTCACTTAGATATTATTTCTAAAGCTATAATATAGTCTAGCAATCTTTTTCTGATACCCTTTTTGCTCTTTAGCATATGTTTTCCCAATTCTCAATAAGTGACAATTTAAGCACTCTCAAGCTTAATCCTGTTTTCATTGGAAGAAAAAAAGTAACGGGATTTTGGGGTTCTTTTGGGTTTTTTTTCTGACTATGCTCTTCCAATCTGCTGAAGTTTCTACTCTTTTTTTAAACTGATTTTTGTTACTTACTCTGCTTTCTAAGGTGCGCGGCTATTACCGTAAAGACCAAGAATTCCATCCAAATGGTTAATAAAACCTCAATCTGTATTTTTGCTCTGTTGAACTTTAAATGAATCAGTGTTTATCTGATTAACTGCAATACACTACTGCAATTAATTGCAATACTCTATCTGCAATAGAGGACAGGCGAGGGTGTTTTTCTGGCCTCTGCATGCAGCAGCCACTGTGTTACGTTATTCTGAGCTTGAGTTTTGTGTGGCTGTTTTTATAATTGCTTTCTCGACAGCAGAATGCGCACTGCTGATCATGATGCAAGAAAGTAATTACTTAAGAGGAAAAAAAAGGATTATTCTCAGTCTTTTTTTTTTTAATTAAATAAGCAAGATATATATCCTTCCTTCAGCTAGTGCTACGATCAGAAATGTTTTCTTGCGTCTGAGAATTGGATTGAGACCTTAGTCTATGTTCCTGTGTTTCAACACAGGATCAAAGCAATAGGTTTGCTGTTTGCTACAGATCTTTTATCCACGGTGCAGTGTGAAACATCAAACAAATCTCATTTGTTTTCAGTTAACGCATACATAAAGAGACCAAGCCATTGCAATGACATGCATGTGTGAGAGACTGAAGGAGTTAATGTCTCAAACGTTGTGGTGGGCAAGTTCTGGTTAAGCAGAACTCTGCGTAACAAGGAACTCTGCCTGGGGAGGAAGCCCAGGTGAGAAGCAGCCCACCGGCACCAGGAGGGGAGGGTGTGCAGGA